>JAQIWR010003051.1:0-10102 GCA_034695945.1 Glomeris hexasticha | reverse complement strand
TTTCTACTTTCCTACGTTACTTTACATCACTTTACTTTACTTTTACTGCAGTGTGAACACCAGTGTGAACCTAGCTTTAGAGGTCTGCTAGGGCCAAGATACACTTTCACATGCAATATAATAATTTATAAAAATAGTTTAAGATGCATGGTAATCCTTTTGTTAATTAACATTTGACATTATTACAACAGCTTCGTATTTTTTAATAAAAAAAGCTGCCCTCGTATTTGGCTTTCCTGTCATGTTCCTTTCTCTATCCTGGATTCAAAAGCAATCCTGTAAATGCATTTTACCACTCTTGATAGTAAAATTTTAAATTTTATAATATACTTGCGAAATATGCATTGCTTTTGAACCTATTATGGCCGCATTATAATAATATTAAACGTTCGATTTTTGAAATTTTCATACATGTACCACGCTTCACAACAATTTATTAAAATTTGGAATATCGTCAAAAAAAATGTGAACAAATGCTGTTTCTCTGCAACTAATGGCCCTTTACAACTTTCGAATAAATAATAATATCATGTTGATCAGATTTTTGACTAATTGCAATTTTGTACAATATGACGAAATCACACAAAGTGAAACGCCATGTATACGTCGTACACATTATGTACGTGTACCTTTCTTTTTGAAGGTGTTGGATCTTTACGTCGCCTAAGGAGTCAGTTAGCGGAAGATGGTTGTGCAGAAAGTCAAATTGTTATAGCCAGACAACTATTGGAAGATGCAGATAATGATAGTGATGAAAACAATTCGAAAAAATGTGAATTTGACGCTATTGGATGGCTGTTGAAAGCAGCTAAACTTGCAGATGCGGAAGCTTTGGATTTGCTTAGGGACTGTTTTGCAGTTGGAAAAGGTTGGTTGCATTTATTGAATCAATATTACCCTTTATCCTGCACATTGTATATGCATGCTCACGGTACAATCGTTCTACACTTGTTGCAGGAATTAATAACAAAAATTATGGCGAAGTGAAGGCATTCTTGGATTTGGGTAAAGATGAGAGAGAATTCAACGCTACTGCAAGAAAGATATTTCACTCTCTGACAACTTCGCAAGATGACTATGTGACGACAAATCAACTGATGTTAATGTTACTTCCAAACGATGAAGATCTATCAAGTATTGTGTTTTTTTTTCTAATTATTTGGCTGGGTTGTTGGGTATTTTGGTATTTGTTTCTTGTCATAAAATTATATAGGAACGTTTGCTTTAGATAATAGTTTACAATATGATGGTGATCACTTGTCTGAAGAGGAATTGGTGACATTGGCAGCAAAACTCTGTAAAGGAGAAATGCCAAAAGTAATACTTCCTAAACCTGAATATCTTTCATACAAAAACGAAAACTCTAAGACAGGTGTTATGAAAAATGTAAGAGTAGTGCAGGACTCAAAAATATACTGCTGGTCAAGTTTGCATGTCCATAGCAATACAAATGATATGTGGTATCAAGAGTGGTATCAAGTGGTGGTATCAATAGTTTTGGAACTTTTCTGTTCTACTTAACCAAGGATCTTTATATTCTTATATTTCATGCATTTTGTGATGACATTCACGTGTAAAAGCTATTAAAGAAAGATACAGTCTTTTTATCCACCCTGTATACTTTTGAAATTGTAATGTGCCCACCTAACGAATCACAAAATGTAACCTAAACGCCTTGTACGTAAGCTGACCCTGTAATAAGAGCCATTTTCAATTTCATTCTCATGATTATGCACAAGTGTTTACGGGCCTGGTTGTGTAATAGCAACTAGGACATTGCTGTATTACATCAAATAGCGTTTCATAAGACTCCCATTTATTGGAGTACAATGTGATTGTCAGGCATCATACCACTTGTGGGCAGTCCTGAGTGCCCATGTAACATTTTCTGGTTAAGAGGATATGCTACCCCTTTGATCCGCCTGCTTTTTCCGCCAGAGGGCGACACTGTTTCCCATGCTTCCCTATGGTGAATTTCGTTCCAAGTTTTCTCCCCTAATTTGCATAGCCAAATTTATGGATATTTTTTTGAAGCTTCCCAAGTTGGGCATGTACTGCAGAACGTTGCGATATTTTAAAAATTACTCTTGGATTTTGAATAAATAAATGTTGAAGTTGAGATTTTTGCATTGTGCATAATTCCCAAATTCAACTTGTAGAACCAGCTCCTCCACCGGAAGTGGAGGAGGACAGCTTCGAACCATCTTTTCTCGGAGGCAAAACTGCAGCCAATACAACTGGTGTAGATGTAGGATACCGGAGGGGGTACAGGGGACGTATTCCCCGATGCCAGGCTGTGCGGACCCCAGCTGATTGAACGTGGTACTCAGAACCACCAGGCCCATTGTTCCCAGTACAGCACCCCGGGGGGCGGGGACAGGGGACAGGTAATGGAATACCTGATCAATATGAAAATCAAAAAGTACTCACGTATGAGGCCTGGGACAGAGGGTAGAGGCAAAAGAAACCATCCATAATTATTGAAAAAAATACACACCCACAGGAAGACACCAATTCTTTCGACATGTTGACTGGGCTGTATTTACAACTGTATGACAGCGAATTAGTTGTATTCGGATTTATATTAGAGGATTAAAAAAAACATTTCTAAGCGCCGCTAATGAATCCCTTAAGTATTGGTGGGTGACATGGGAAGGAAAATTGAGAATTGGTAAGTGGTATCTTATGTTAACCGGAAAAGAGATTCAATTTCAGTTATAATGGAGAGGTAACATTTGTTTAAAGTAGTGAACAAAAAATTATTATTTATGTTTCCTTGGATTTACACTTGGGATCTAAGTTTGTAGGTGTGCGAAGAGGGACGGAGTGTAGGAGGTAATTCACCTAATTTTAACGCAGGCAAGTTGGCAGCCACAAATTTAGTCAATTCACAAACATGAATAGGACCAGTCTCCCTGTCATGTTATAAGTTTCTTAATATCACTATATTAGCTTCAGAGTCAGTTTGAGCAGTGCGCTTCAAGGGATATTCAAATGTGCTATTGTTTGCTAAAGGGTAATTTCAATAATTGCAGTAATTACGGTTATCCCTTCTGGCAGTGAGCAGTCAACCGGTCACCCATACAGCAATTACTGCAATTATCGCAATTACTCCATTTAGCAAACAATAGCACATTTCAATATCCCTTGAAGCGCAATGCTCAAACTCACTCTGAAGCTCATATATGTTAGTATCTGAGGGCATAGTTAATGCAGTAGCAACATTTTTGCTGGCAACCAACAAGGGGTGGGAATTTTCACCACTAAGTCCCCTATTTTAAAGTCTGGCTTTCTTCCTTTTTGGTTATAATATTTAGCATTATACTCTGCCACACTTTTCATTTTTTCACGCACAAACGCACAAGCCTGTGCTAGATTTTCACCCAATTTAGCTGCATACAAGCACCTAAATTGGGAAGTGAGTTCTTGTGCGCATTCTGTCAACGTGAAATCTAAATCCCATGGAAATTTAAGTCGCCTTCCTAAATGTATCCCGGAGGGAGACACATCCGTGGAGCCACTGGTTGCCGAATTAACGTAGTGCAAAAGCCAACTCATTTAATCCAGCATCTCAATCGTCATGCTTGACCGTGAAAGCTTTTAACATTGTTTTTGGGGCGTTATTATCCCTTTCAGTGTAATCAGTCTGCGGGTGGTAGGGGGTGGTTAATTTAATTTTAACACCCATGTGCTGCCATAACCCAAACCAAATATTAGAGATAAACCTTGGATAAACTATGGGCCGTTATCTGGCACCATACTTTTGGGAAATCCAAATGTACAACATACTTAAAATACTTTGTCCCTAATCTTTCCAGCATTATTCTACCTAAAAGGAGATAGGGCACGGTTTTGTAACCCCCCCTTCCCCTGAAAAACGCAGTACATAAAGATAAGATATAAAAAACACATTTGACGTTTACAGAATAGTTTTTATTTATTTATTGGCGAAGTAATTGCAAATTTGGAATGCACTGTTTATATAGACGTAAGCTGAAGCACCATTGTACGTCCCATGCTATTCCTATGAGGTGGTCAAGTTTTAAGTCCTCGGGCGTGTGCCAGCTAGGCCCCGCATGGACAAAATCATACCCCAATTTTTGTATAACCCCTCATCTGAAAATTATGGGATTTTCAGGGATGATTCCAGAGATGCCCAAGTATCTTAGGCAGCATTCCCATTAAAATCAAAAAAGTTAAAAATTACCCCGTCCAATGACCTTTAAGTGAAAAATATCTGGCCATTTAGAAAAATAATCGACTACCACTAAGATAAATTGATTTTGGCATCGACTTAAAGGGAAAGGACCCATTAAACAGGGTGTCTACTGTCATGAAATTCCTGAAAAAGTCATGATTTTTCAAAACCCTCCTAAAAATCCTGAAAGATAATGAATTTTTGGTAAATTTACAAGTTTTAGAACAGTGAAAATGTATTAATAGTGTTACATATAGCTGTTGATGATGAGAATATTGCTGAAAATCTTAGGCAGTTAAACAAATTTACAAATTCATGTTGACAGAATAGCAAAAAATATGATTTTAATACTAATTTGGCATGAAATACACAATGTTTTAGATAATAAATATTAACTACAGTTTTTAAAATGATTTTGAAATTTGTTTGGTGAATTGTTGTACCTTTTAAACACGAATCGGTTGGTTGTAAGGTCAGGAATTTTTTGTATAAATGGTCATGAAAGGCCTGAATAAGTCATGAAAATTTGTCAGACGTTTTCAGTCAACACCCTGTTAAAGGTATACCAATCATTTCTCCTGGTTTGGATGGTTGGACTTTTTGGAGCAGCTGGTTGACATACAACAAATCCTTTACAGTAACAGGTGGCATCCCATACTTGTACAGATAAATCTTTCTTGGAGTCTTTTGATAGTCTGTTTGGCATTCAAATGCCCAGTTATTGGTGGATCATGGTAAGCCTTATAACTTGCAATTGTAGTGCCTCTGGCACATACAGCAATTGTTGTCTAGAAATGATTTCGGCCCCAATCTGTCTTCAACAAATTTTAATATCATTTCATCTTTCGTGACACTTTTTGTCTGCCAGCTACAGTGGTCTCGGTTGGCAGGATTCTTTTGGTCATAAATAATCTAACCTTATCCAAGAGTGGATAACCACTCAGGGATCAGTTTCTTGTAACCTTATAAAATCATCGTGACTGGGAAGCTCAAGGCTATGGGCAGCAGAGATGGTTGCCAAACACACCTCTGCTATCATTCTTTTCTTGGTCACCTAACTGAGAAAGTGCATCCGCAGTCATATTATGGTCTATTCCAGCTAAACCTAGACTAAATAGGTGGAGCTTGCGCCTCACTGCAGCCAATAGCATTGAGTAATTCGGTATGTATCGATCGGTATCGATACAACATCTACTATTTTCTTGCCTGAAGCTCCACCACCCTTACTCCGCCTATTTAGTCTAAGGTTTAGCTGGGATAGACCATAGTGGCTACTTTATGGTAATTAACTGTGAAGGTCATGCCCTGCAGCTGCAATGCCCACCGGGCTAATCGGCCCATAGGTTCTTTCAAACACATTAACCATTTAAGGTCTTGATGGTCAGTTCTGATCACAAAGTGTGAATGTTCTACATAAGCAGCTAACTTTCTCACTGCCCAAACTACTGCTAAACATTCTAGCTCAGTATTTGAGTAATTAGTTTCAGCTTTTGTCGAGCCCCTACTGATGAAAGAGATAGGAGTAAGTTGCCCATTAAATTCTTGTGACAGGGCTGCCCCAGCACCGATGCGGCTAGCATAGGTTTGAATTAAAAATTCTTTATTTAAATCAGGCAAAGCCAATCCTGTTGGTTTTATTAAATTTTCCTGTAATGTATTCAACGCCTGCTATTGGCTTTCCTCCATACCCTCTTAGCACCCTTTCTTAACAGTTAATATAATGATCTCCCATTTTCTAAAGAATTTTGGCATAAAAGCTCGATAATATCCTGCCAGTCCCATAAAATGCTGTATCTCCTTAATTGATTTTGGTATAGGGAAATTCTTAACAGCCTCTACCTTTGCAGGGTCAGGTTGACATCCCCAGGTGTAATAGTATGTCCCAGAAAAGTAAAACGGTCTTTGCATAATAGTATTTGCATTTTGTCAGGATGTACTGTCAACCCTGCATCACGCAGTCTTTCCAGCACATCCCTCACATGAGCAATATGCTCGTCAATTGTTTTTGAAAAAAATCACAATATCATCTAAGTAGGCCATTGCCCACTTCCAGACAGCATTACCCAGGATGTTATCCATCAATGTTCAGTAGGCTGTTTTATCCTTATCTCACTTCAAAATGCCCACTTGTAAATAGCCCCTGGCCAAATCAACCGTGAAAAACCGGGCTGTCCCTAAATTTGCCGAAATATCACTTACTCGTTGCATTGGGTAATTATCAGCCTTTGTGACCTCATTCAATTTTCGGTAATCCACTCACAAACGAAACCGTCCCTCTTTCTTGGGCACCAACACCAGTGGTGCAGACCATGATCCCCTTGGTTTTTCTATGACCCCTTGTTCAATCAATTCTTGTAATGCTACATCCACTAAATCTCGTTTGCATTGGATAGGTTCATGGGCCTAGCAGGAATTTGTACAGGGAGGGCATCCCCTGTAGTTGGCAAAAGTTACCAGAACTGGTTTGGGGCAAGAAAACAGCCGCAATCCTTTGACTTTTTCCTGACAGTAAATATTATTACAGTCAACATTTTGAACCACTAAGAAAAAATGCAATGAATGATACCACTATAAATAAAAACCAAATTGTTTTCTGGGGTGGTTCAAAAAGCCATTGGTACAGTGTAATATGTGATGTAAGGTAGTTTTCTGAAAATGTCATATATCTAGATATGGAACAGTTAAAAACGTGAACTGACAACCATGATACACGTTTTATACAATTATTTTTGAAACAATACTGCATATGTATGCTGCATATGAATAGGTTGTTGTTACAATTAATTAACTCATTTCACATGACCCAGTACCTCCTACGTCTTAATTTCAGATTGCTGCAAATTACTATATTGTTATTGTGTTGAAATATGACAGAGATGTGCACGCTTCAATATATACTCGCTCTGTGCTGACAGTTCCAACCAATTAAATAATTATCTAAAGCGGTCTTTTGTTTGGTAATTGAACATGAATCATAAAGCGATTTTGTTGAATGAGGTGACGCCATCGGTCCGTTTCTCACAATAGAGTATTCTGGGAATTGTTTAATCAGGCTTGGAATGTTGGAAGCAGGGCGAATATATTGACCTACGTGTACGTGTTCAAAACTTTCCCTAGGCTACATTTGATTTACGGACATTGCTACCTGTCTTTCAGTATTTTTGAATCCTGAATTTAATCTTGTTAAATGCATAACCAGCATCAGAAACGATATTTACAATAGTATGCATTTCTTGCAGTTCCCTATGAGTGTGCAGCATTGTCTCCTATCAAGCCATAAGAAATTATTGGAAGCTGTGATCAACATGACCAGAAAGATGTTCAGCTGCTTGTTCTCTTGGCATATGTTTCACACCATTCTCTTAATGTTTCTGTGTAATGCACTAACACTGAATCTCATTGTTTCCTCATTTCCTCTGTTTACTTTTTACATTGGTATTCTTGTCATGGCCTCGGCTAGCGTTCAATTAGTCACAAACGCTTATGAAATGCCCGAATTTAACATGTGGTTGAATGTTTTTCATCAAGCCAATGCTGAATTAGATCTTGCCATACCCAGAGAAAAGTTTACAAGCAAATGTGTCTACATTTATTGCCAGATGGCAATAGGATTTCTATTGACTATATTAATGTTTCCCCACTGTGAACCTGCTTTTGTTTTGAATTCCTGTGTATTTTCTTTAGCTGTTGTCATGTATTTTTTTCTTTGGTTTACTTTAAATACTTGCATTAATATTCCTTTACTTGTGCACACTGTTCTGTGTATTCTTTCAATCTTTTCTAGACACGTGCCTATGTTACAATTTGGCTTACCATCCGAATTCGCATTTGGTGCTTTGGAATGGTTACCATTTACAGGAATATTGGCAACTTCTTCATGGCTAATAATTAAATCTAAAGATATCTATGCATTCCTTTTGCCGAATTTAGGGGCAATGATGTGGATTTACTTGGCATCAGGTCTCTATGATGATGTGTTTTGGTGGAATGCAGCTTATGCAATTCTTGGCTGGGTTTTGCTTATTATGTGCCCACTTGTTTTTGCAATATTTGTCATTGTGTGTTGCATGTATTTCTCGTTGCACATTGAGCATTTCATGTTAATTATCTCCAGTTCTGTTCTGATTGTTGGGGAATTCTTGTTGGTTAAAAGATTGTTGAATAGCACGTCAAAGTTGAAGATTTTTGCATTCGCAGTCCAACTTTTATGCATAACTTTAATGGTTTACATGAAGTTTCCTCTTCCTTGGCCGGTGAGTCAAATATTGCTACCTTATTTCGATCATACTCAAATTTTGACATACATGTCTGTAATGATTGCAATTGGCCCCCTGTGTTTTGTTTTGTTTCCACAGGAAATTTCAACTCCGTTCACGATCCGTAATGAAACGTCTGGCTTGGATTGGGAAACGTATCAGCAACTGTGTAAAGATCCCGTAGGTGTGCAAAACATGCAATTGCAAACTAAATTAGCATGTAGCCAACTCACTGGAACCGAAATATCATGGGAAGGACAAGTATTGAACGTTGCTGTTGCCAGTGTGCAGAATCGCTTCGAGGAATCTCTCCAGTCACTTCCATCAGTCGTTGCTGAAAAACTTAGGTGCCTTTTCGGATCAAGTTATCATAAGTGGTGTGCCGAATTACATGGGTTAGAATATGAAAGGTGCTCCACTATCGCATCCTTGAGCAACAGAGACTGTCATGTTAGGTCATGGGACAAGATGATTTTCCATATTATTGTGCAGATGTCAAAGGGTTACTGGAATTCAGCTGAAGTTACGCTTGAAGCCAGTGACAAATTTCAAGGTTTTGTTGACAATTTGCAGTCTGGTGATTTTGTACAGTATACTGGGACCCTCAGGATTGATTTGCTCAAATTTAAACCTCATATTAATCTGTTGGCGATCAAATGTAAACTATGTGTGCAAAAGTTAGTAGACATCGATGCTCGTCATACTAAATATGTTAGTGCTGAAGGGCTTGCAATGAAATCTATCAAGTTCTTGGGCTGGGTGCTTCGCATCTTTTAACAAACACTTTTGCGCATTTTTTCTCCTAACAGAATAACTTTCATTACCTAATTGGTCAATTATTATTTATAAACAATGTTTTGCGTTTTTGTATTGCTCGAATATTACTTTCCATTACAATAAAACAAATGTATTGGATTACGACATGTATGATGTTATTTGTTTCACCTTATAGACGAAAATTTTGCTTGGCCTACTGATGCAAACTCAGCTGGCAGTCTTTGTGTTAGTTACAAATTAAGTGTATACTAGGGCAAATCAAAAAGTAGCGCAAAACGCTTTAATGTATGATAAACAAAATCAAGTCCTATTTTTTGGCTATTTTTCTATATAAGAACCTAGTCTCTCAACGCATTTCTCCCACCTTGGCAACAGTTTGAGTATACCCTGTTTATAAAAGTCAGTTTTCTGGGCATATAGCCACATGCGCACCACCGATTTCACTTCATCATAATCAAGGCGTTTGCCACCCAATAATTTTTTCAAAGGACCAAACAGATGAAAAGCTGATGGAGCTAGGTCAGGACTGTAAGGTGGATGCTGGAGCATCTCCCATCCGAATTTCACAATTTTGTTCCGCACATGTTCTGCAACATGTGGACGAGCATTGTCATAAAGCAGCCTGACATTTGCTGCGCCTCTGTGAGGTCGTTTGCAACAAAGAGTATGGCATAACTTCGTCATGGTTTTAGCGTAGGTTTAGGCTTTCACCAAGAGTGGATGAATGTAGGAGAGTATCCATCGCCCCATAGACTGCATATGGTATGAACCTAGATCTGCTTGTAGCGCCCTGTGTGGCTGTTTTGCTAACCCTTAAATGCAGTGTTGGTAATCAGCCAACATTAACCCTACTTGTGATGTTACAAAAATT
>JAQIWR010003050.1:0-10103 GCA_034695945.1 Glomeris hexasticha | reverse complement strand
TTAAGAGGTAAGTGAAAGCAAGGTCAACATATGAAAGCGGCTAAAGTTGGGCCTGAAAACGTAGGAGGCGGCTAATCGGGGGAGGCTCTAAAAAAAACTTTTCACTCTGAAAGTGGCTTGTTAAATCGAGGGAAGAGCATAAACGAAGGGGGCCAGTAATCAAGGCGATAAGGTACGTGTTGTAAATTTGG
Source organism: Glomeris hexasticha (assembly GCA_034695945.1). Lineage (NCBI taxonomy): Eukaryota > Metazoa > Arthropoda > Diplopoda > Glomerida > Glomeridae > Glomeris > Glomeris hexasticha. Next base: position 9,912 of record JAQIWR010003050.1, on the reverse strand, counting down.
GCTACAGGAATGTCCCCAACTGTATTTGTTCCGTACACCTGTGTATGTAAAAGTAAAATGTGTTCGCAAACGTGATTCGGCTTTGATTCAAAATTTCGAATAGGTATTGGTATTACCTTGAGTTGCACTGTATAGTATTGGTATAATTTTGTAAATACAGTGAAACCTGTCAAGTTGACTGCTTTTACTATAGAACCGAAAGTACTATAAGCCTCACATAGCGGTGCCCCTCTGTAACTTGACCATCTGTGTAGCTTGGATGTTGTTGACCACGTTTTATAGTAGCTATAGTATTTTTCAGGGTAAGAGAATTATAATACCACATGCCCCTCCCTTTCTCCTCCAAGAGAAGTATCACCACCCACACAAGCACCTCACATCTGGCCTAGGGGCCAAGCTAAGGGAAAAGGAAACCAGTTTGTCACCAGTCCGTTATTCAATTTCCATCCATTTTTAGATATGTTGACCACGTACCTGCGTTAAAGTGGAACAGGCAGTGGTTAATATGAGCATGTGTAACGGGCGAAACTTGTCCGTTAGTCGTTAAGTCGGTACGAGTTACTTCTCCCGGTCCCCGCACCCACATTCCGATGTGTTGGGTGCTCGTGTGTGGGTGGCATGGGGCCATGTGCGTTGCATTCGTCATCGCGTTGACAGTAGGCCAGTGACACGGTGTCGATCACTTGTGATAGGCCAACGGCCCCATGTGCCCAACCCCGTTGGTTGCGTGTATATAAGCTTGTGTAACGTGGTCAAGGCGCCAAACATGTAACGTTGATGCCCTAACTCATAACACGAGGTTATGAGTCCGTTGCATGTAACATCGTGTAAGTCGCTGCACGATGGCCATTGTGAAGATATGTGCCCCGTCTTGTATTCGTACGTATCTCCAGCCGGCTTAGGCCGACGCAAGATCGACCAATAAATTCTCGAGATAACCCAAAGACGTCTCAGTTTTATTTACCTACGGTTACGGATGAGGAAAGAACCAGTAACGGACCGAGAAAATACGTTACATTGTAATTCGATGTTGCAACAAGCCATGCAGGGTGTTTATCTTACGGCAGCCATTTTGGTTGGTAGCTATTGTGCATTTGAAAATCTCGCTATAGTCGTTAAAATTTATATAAAAGTTTATACCGTACATTGTTTACAGAAAAGGAAATTATATATGCATAACGATGTAAATGTATACTAGCTGGTGAACATCAATGCATGCACCATTTATGTGTGCGCAGTTATATATAAGGGGCTGACTCAATGTGCAATTTAGAAAGCATGCATGGACGTAAGTTGAGTGCTGTGCACTACATACGTATATCGACGTTGTACATGCATGTTTAGATCAATGTTTTATATTTCCCATACACAGTACAAATACCGTATAGTTTGCAAGTAATGATATATGGGTTTCTACTTATACTCCATTATTTATAGCTCATTGAATTTTCATGCATGCTCTTCTATGTCATACACATGCACGAATACAATATAATGTACAGTTTGCAAATTTATATTGTGGACTAACTTGTGAATTGGGACGACACCAATTCTCTGCTATTTTCCTTTGGGACAATACAAAAAAGACGTGTCTGCATGGGATATATGGCAATATCTTCAATAACTTAGTAAGGAAGGAGGGGTCAACAATTCAGATTTTTAGGATGTCATACATGGACTACGTCATATCTTTGTTAAAAAACATATATATAGGTAGGTATTTAACATTCTTGATAATTTTATTGCACACAGCAGCAATAACCTCGTGCTATTTTGCTGTTAATCTTTCTGGGTATTTTTATCTCTATTTTTAGCAATATGAGAAATTCTGACATAACATCGCAAAATATTTAGTATGGCTAAAGTTCCAATGTAGAAATGGTCATCTATACTTATATAAGCCATTTGTAGTTTTTTTCACTCAAAATTTCGAACTTGTTTCATGTGTGTAGGGCTATCTATAATTTCTCTTTGAGGTAGGTACGTTATCGATTTAAACTTCAAGTAGCTGCACTGTTATCCGATTGAGTTCAGCCTGATATTTTGCTGACCCTGTTGTAAACAATTTCCATAAGAAATTAAAAAGAAATGTAAATCAGTTGTGCAAGTTCCATTTTAAATTCATATATGATGGTTAAACATCATTCATTCAGGATGGAGAGGGAAATTGGACTCCTTCTATAGACTCGATATGGAAGTTCATACATATACATTTGCTGGGCAAAAAAGCTGTATAGCAATGGCGATATGGCATCTTGTCACAGCACAAATTCAATTTTCCTGCACAATCGATGGCTTGTATAAACATATTTCAATACTAGAAAATTTGTTATGCTAAACCTAGTTCAAATATTACGCACATTAATGATCCAAAACGATCGATTCATTGAGAAATGAGATTTAAATGTATTACCACTTATAACTCCTTGGTATTACACATCTTATAATAGAAGGAATCTGCTCTGCAGTTTGGAACTGTTTTACCGCAAGATGGCACTCGACCAATGTCTCTCTTTCAAACTAACAACTGACAAATAGTAAATCCATTCGTTTCTATCTATAGAATGCATGAATGTCAATAAATCCATGCAGCTGTATACGCAGGTCTGAACAGCTAGTTAACCAGACCAAGCTGACTGGATGCAATTGATCCAGTCATTCATGCCTACACCAAATTTATTCCCAATTATAGATGAAACGATTAGATTGACTAAGTTGCATGAATAGCGAACAACAGCTGCAATATGAATGGATACCTAATCTCTTGTCCTCTTTCGCATGCGATATTACCCTATGCCGGCAATTAACAGTGTATTTTGCAACTTTACCAACAATCCTATATGAGCACAAAATGGCAGAAATGAGCCCTAAATATATGATTTTAAAAATGTAATGAAACGTTTATGATTTTGAACAGGTGATCGAAAATTGTCAGATTCTATCTGCAATGTGGTCTCAATACGTTTATTGTAATACAAATGATCGAGAGGAAAATACCCGCATATAAACAACAATAAATAATGAATATAGTATACGAGGAACAGAGATAACCCAATCTGATAATGCTTTTGGCCATGCAAATTGATAGGGGCTGAATGATCAACTGCATGCAGCAGCATCACTCTGAAGATAACTTAATTGTGAAAATGCAAGCTGATATAACAGGTGGAAGCTGCGTTATTCATCCCTATTTAAATCATGATTTGATTGATGAACTAAAGTTATTTTGGAATCACTAATAAAAACTGTCGCTCTCAATTTAAAAAAAGCATACATTTGAAGCCAATTGTTATGCACCATGTCTGTTACTTACTTTAAAGGAGAGCCGAGGGCTGTAGCGATGCCATATCCTTTAGCATCCAAATTTCGTCCTACTTTCATGGTATCGCACGGAAGGCGCTCGTTAACATAATCATTAGTGGTAGACTCAACTAGAAAAGCGTATTTGCCCTTGGATGCTCGCACTTTTTGAATCCCTTCCTCGTATTCTTTAACGAACACATGTTTCCTCCGAGTTGACATAAACTCCCACATACGTGCATAAACCGCAATTTTTGAGTTCTGGAAATAGAAAAAAGAAACGATAACAGGTTTACCATAATAGAAAACAGAATATGCATTGTTTGCGAAAATAACATAGTCGCACTATCCTCCATTATTGATAATTGCCGAAAGGAATCAACCGAAGAGAAAGGTTAGTAGGTACATATATTCTACCAACGTTGGATGAAAACATATGACGTTAGAGTCCATCTCTATATTTTATGTCATGCGGAAACAGACTCCAGTTTATGCATTTGAAATGACGTAAAAAATTTGTACGTTTTGAAAATTTAGTATTTTGCCAAAGCCATCATTTCCTGATAGCAATTAACTGAATTTGCAGATGCAATAGGATTTGCACGATCAGCATTTAAATTCCAGATAGTACTCCAACTAAATATCTGATATTGGCGATATTTACCTTGAAAAATCCTTCAGTTGATCCTCCTTGCAATGTGCCATACTCTACTTCAGTTTGGCGTGAAAGGTCATCTGCTGAATTGATTGGACTGACCATCCTTTCAACTGTCAAAAACGCAGCTAAGTTTGCAGTATACGATGAAATAATGATGAGAGTAAAAAACCACCACACACTACCGACGATTCGACCAGAAATAGACCTGTAAAAGTAATACAATATTCACCAATTATTAATCAAAATCCTTTTAAAACTGTAATTACGCGGATTATAATCAAACGCCTGATTATTCGCATTTTTGAAAGTGGATAACAAAAATGAAATATGAAGCAATAAAATAACAAGCAGTGACATGCGAATCGCAATACTATCAAGCTGTTGCAAAGAAATATTCAATCATACTTCAATTGGATTTTCCTCTGCAATATTAAATATACAGCAGACTGCAAAAAACCTTAAGAGCATTAGTCAATCTGATCTCCAGCCATTAGGACAAAATCGTGACAATATAATAAGATGCATCAATAACTTATCTGATAAATTATGTAGACTCCTGTGGAGCAGGCATGACACTAACACTGTAAAAAATAACTAATATTTCCAGAGACATATTTTCAAACACCAAAGGAGTTCATTGGTTCAGTGAATAATCCCTGAACATGTTTGGAAATAAAATGCTACAGTTTCAATGTATCTTGAAAATATTTAAGCCGATTTGAAAAATTCACTAATCAGATGGCTCATGCAATTCCCAAACAAGAAATGCTTGAATAAAATTAAGTCAAACAAGGTTTTTGTAAACCTAATTTATTCCCACTATATTACATTGTAGTAAGTTGAATTACGCCAGGTTATATTGAACAACAATGTATGCAGTGGATCCGGCTCTAAGGTTGGAAAAATTATTAATTTATGGCAACATAGACAAACATGTTTACTATCTATAATAAACAATCCAGAACATTTCCTCCACAGAAGTCTTTAAATGCATTTTCTGTGTTTTGTTCCATGAGCTTTTGGGTGTTATAAATGTGTTTCGTGCAAGCCATTGAAATCTGGGATGCCTCCAACGTCTTATATGCTGACAACAGAAGATGGATACACATCCGACCTGCGTCCTGCATTGTAATCGGCTAACTTATTGCAACAAGCAGAACCTCCAACAAATCCTTTATTATTGAAAATTTCTTCTCGTGTGTACTATTACTGTAATCAATCAAAAACAAAATATGAATTGTATTTATTAAAATATAGCATGCAATTTCCTCAAGCAGCTTATGATCATTTAAAAATGACTGCTGATGTTGTAACGTGTTGAAAAATATGGTTTATTATTTGTTAGCCTGATTAACGCACACAAAATTGCTGAAATGCTTAATCTCTAGATACAATGATTCGAGGCCATACACGAATAGGACGATAAAAATGAAAATGTGCTCAAAACTCTTAAATTAGTGCAAATCAGACACAATATTGCCAACAGCTACACGAAAATAATGCGATAAAATAAAGCATTAATTCAAATACAAAGTTTTGCCAGTCACACACATTGTGTTCAACATTCTTCCGCAAGGTAGACAAATTAATTTTCGTACACGTGCACATTATTGTAAATGTTTGCGCTTGTATTGGTGACATAGCTATGTACAGCGCAACATGCAAAACAGGACAAAAAGCTCGTTGTATCGATTGAAAGGAAAGACGAAAACACATCGCAACTGTATATCCCATGAGCATAGCAGCAACTATACGATTCGTAAGCATTTTGTAAAAAGAAACTGAATAGCAAGTTGCAAATAATAAAAAAGTTTTATGAGTTCGGCTCCATGGAAAACGTCATTTCGTTCACCACTCGATATTCTCAAAAACCGTTTGCAGGGCCGGAAGGGGAGTTAAAGGGGGTGTTGTTACGTCGTATTTTATAAGAACACTAGGCCCAAATACTGATAGGGCCGGCCTGAACGGGCAAGGACTATCGACCAGCAAATCAAATTTACCTGGGCGAGAAGTCGCAGCCTTGCTGCATGAAAGCGCCCAGGGAGAACCAAAGACTGTTGTAGATTGTAAAGTCGTTGGTGACAGTGGTTCCTACTACGGAATCCTGTAATCGCCACTCGTACGGGCTGAAACGGCTCACTAGGAACAGAACGATGCTGACACCGATGTAAGAGAAGATGACGCACATCCAGATTTCTTTAGAGAGCGGATTCATGAACGAGAACACGCCAGGAGTTTGTTTCATCGGTTTTTTAATCATGATGCTGATGCCAAGCGTCATGAAAGGTTTTGAAAAGTCAACCACACGTTCCCTCGATGACGTGATGGTCAGAGGCGCGATGGCAACGTCCGCCTCCTGAAGAGTGGAAAAGAGGACACCATGCATGTGTGCATCGATCATTGAAGAGCGCTCCTTTATCATTTCACGGGTGGGCACGCTAACCGTCACAAATCATTGCTGTTAATATTTTCAGGTCACCACATAGGCCATATATTTGCTAACCAAAAAATGAAAACTAGTTTCCAAAATGAAGGACCGATAAATCATACCCGCCCTGGACCACGTCTGCACCAGTCTGAAACGTTGTCTCTTTCCAAATAAAGGATTAGCTAAGTGCGCCATTGTTCCCCAATTAGACATGAGGGGGAAGCCTGTTTTCTTGACCGAGTTAACCTTTAATTGGAAAGGGGAACAGTTAGAATGGTGCAGAAAAATGGGGACTTACTATTAAGAACTTAGTGATATTATACTAACAAAAATCTCGCATCCAAGATTGTATTAGTGGGTGGAAAACTGGGTGGGGAAACTGGGTGGGAAACAAAAGAATAAAGTTCCTGCTATAGATATCACCGCGAGAGTTGAGCCTCGGCGTCCTAGGATTATGACGTAGGTATTACTCTCTAAGCAGGGTGCCATCTGTACAATTGCTGCACCTGGTCAGGCAGGTAATACCCTGTTTATAGAGAGTAGAATGCGTCATAATCGTAGCACGCCGAGGCTCAACTCTCGTGGTGATGTCTATAATGTGTGACGCGTATAGTGGCGCAGCAAAAACTATTATCAGGGGGAACTTTTTATTTCGTTTCCCATCCTCTGTTTCCACCCTCCAATGAAATCTTGAATGCGCGTTTAATTTCGAATACTTTTCCAAGATATGAATACAGCACTTAATTCCTGCATAACTTAAAGCTCGACAAATTGACTATACAGCCGCGGGATCTATTGCAAAAGGTTGCCATGACATTGTGACGCCATAACCATTAGATAAACCGACAAAAAACAAATGCAGCAAGGAAGGCTTGCTTTACTCGTGACCTTTTCACTCGCCCAATGTGGACAAAGCAAAGCAAGCTATAGGATAAATTTGTGATTTAATAACTTGCAGCCGCCGCCCACCCGAGCAAAGCAGTTTTAATAATTGGACAGCTTATAAAATTATTTAAAAATCCATGGAATACGTGTCTACGCAGCTACTAGCAATAATACCATGGTTCTCTTCGCTTGCAAAAACCACAATTTTTGCTATCCTACAATACCTTCTATCGCAGTGCAACGGGTAGATTGTACCTACAAGTGCATAATTTTCCTCCGCATATGGCAATTTAGACTTAATACGAGCACTTTCCGGAGCCGACTCGAAAGAAATCGCATATCAACCATCAACAATAGCGGTGTGCAATTAAAAACAATTTAATATTTAGTGTCATGGTTTTTGTGTCTATATTTTAAAGCGATCCGGAGCCAACTTTCGCACAATTCCATTGTTGTATAGATTCCGAATGAAAGAAAGCATTCAGCAAAGACTGTACGCTAAAAAAAACAATTGTGTGCGTGGTATGCCCCAATCTGCTTTTCAGCCCCTAATGTAGCACTGTGATTGATTGAATGATGATTTGTTAAGAAATTAACGAAGAGCAATTGATCAGGTCTCCAATTACTATAGATCCCCTATAGTGTTGCCAGCGGGAAGACGTTGGAAATGCACCCAATTGTTCACGCAAGTCCATGTAGGGTATGTATATGGCAATGTTTGGTGATTGTTTATGTATTGCGCGTGTTAATTGTGTGCACAAAATGCCATGGGGCAATGGAAATACCTCGGTGTAATGTCGGCGCTCTGTTTCATGAGTGCTCCCAAAGAGAACCAAAAGCTATTTGGCATGGTGAAATCGTTGACAAGTCTTGTGACACCAGTGCTCAATTGCTCCTCTTGTCTCCATCCGCTTGGGTTGAAGCGATTTACCAAGAAGAGCACGATGCTCACGACCAGATATGCGCAAAGCATACACGTCCACACCTCTAATGACAAGGGCTTGACGAATGCAAATATTTCAGTCTCTGGTTTGCTAGGTTTCAGCACCATCAGGCTGATTCCCGTCGTCATGAACGGCTTTGTGAAGTACACCACTCTTTCTCTGGCTGCTGTGATGGACAATGGTGCCACTGCAATGTCAACCTCCTGCCGAGGCATACGGCAAAAATGTCGTCAAAACGCTACTACTATACTTTCATGTACATAGATTTTTTTATTGGTGGTTTCACTGAGAGAAAGTTTGCGGTTAAATGTGTATCGATCTTGAAAGGAGGTGGTAAGAACTTCCTTCTGCGGCTAACAAGATTGATGAATGTTGTGCAACTACGTTGCCTATATAGATGTTCATTCTACCAATGAAGCAAATTTGGCTCGTGTGCATGGTATATTGCAAACGGTAGGCTAATCATGAGCAGCTAGGTGACACGATAATATCTAAAGTAATAATAGCAACAACCGTCATTAGTGCGGTTGTCTGCAACATGAATAATTTCAGCAGGAAGTTCGGCGACGTTTTCACTAGCTAGTCGCGTGATTACACGGAAGTCACGATATTTTGCAATTCGCTCTGCCACTGGGTTATGAGGTATAGGTACTTCTTTCAAGTGTAAAAAACAAATTGCTATCGAGTTCAGTCAAGGCTAATCATGCACTGCCTCCCTGATCCGCTATGCTGCTTTCATCAAAATAGACCTCCATTTAGGCAGCATGTACATACGTACCATTATGTGCGTATGGTTGATAAAAGCAATTTAGTATATACAAGTATATACAATTTGTTATAGACGTGATGTTTAACTCGCATTTAGCTTTCTCCAATTTGGTTGCCAAGTGAACCACTGGTGGATACTATATATACACAAGTCGTCTGAAACCATTTGCCAATAAGTGCAAATATGCAACCTTTGCAGTGATGCAATATCATTTTATGCATGAGGCTTCTTTGACATTTAAACTCCGAAGAAGCTCCGCTGATTTTAATTCAATAATTAATTTCAGACAAAATAATGTTTCAAATGACCTCAAACTTTGGAACAGACGGCTCACTATTTAGTGACTATGACGTATGATTTTCTCAGTTTGATCTGGGATGTCAACTTAAAGGAGAACTGAAACGGTTTTTGACCCACCAGTTTTCTTCAATAAACATAAAGATGAAGTAAAAAGAAACAGTTTGCCACTTCCCGTTTCGTAATGCGACGAATATTGGCTTAGATATGTAAAGAAATCTGAGCTATGACGTAGACAGAAAGAGGCGTGGCTTAGGGACTCGCGGGACTTTCATGCGTCGTTAGAATTGCAAAATCTAGGCGTAAACTTCCGTATATGTTCCTTGACTGCATAAACAATAGTTAGGCCAAATTCGGCATTCCATAAAACTGTCAACGACTCGTCAAAACCTCTCGGAAGCTATATAGGGGCGTGGTCGCAACAGAGCACGCCCACTTTCTTAGATTCCGTTTTATTTACATTCCTCCGCCAATATTCGTCGGATTGAGAAACGGGAAGTGACAAACTTTTTCTTTTTACATCATCTTTAAAGGAGAACAGAAAGCTATAATCTCGATTTAACAGATTTACATGAAAATTTGTTATTAGTCAGTATACTCACTAGTCTGTTTCATAAAAATAATCCCGATT
>JAQIWR010003049.1:0-10104 GCA_034695945.1 Glomeris hexasticha | reverse complement strand
CGCATTACTATTTATTTACATTAGAAGCCGGCCTCGAGTATTGGCCTGGCCTCGAATATTAGCCTGGCAAAATCCTATGAAACAATAATACAGGCCCGGGCCACTATTCGAGGAAATACGGTAAGTGCATGGAATTTTCTTTCATCGAATTGCAATTGAAATTAAATATAAATGAAGGCATTAACTGCAACACAATTTAATTTAGTATTTGGAAAATTCAGGGAATGAAAGCTTTGGAAACAAGTTGGAAGCTGAGCGAAGATCTTCTCCAGGGATGCGGAGGAGATCAGATGGAAGCCGATTACTTCTGGTGCTACTTATATTTACCAATTGCCCAAAAGCCAGCACAACATCAACAACTTCGTCTGCATCATCACAACTGCAATCACCATCATTATCCTCGACATCATCATCAGCATCACCATCATCAGCAGCTTCATCATCATCATCAGCAGCAGCAGTACCTTCATTTGCTAGCTCAACACTATTGCCCACAACGACAAAAGACCCTCAGAATGGCCTAGCAACATCTACCACAACGTCTTGGAATGTCACTTGTCCATCCAGCTGCGAATGTACAATGAGGGTGTCCACGTTAAGTGAGCGTCTCTTGAAGACAGTGGTGTGCTCCGACCGCAAACTGAAGACCGTCCCTCGCTTTCCACCCATAGACACTGAATCACTGGTGCTCAATGGAAATCTCATCTATGACTTCCACGATTATTTTCTTGATCTTGCACAATTAAAAGAACTGGACCTCACCGACAACAAAATCAAGTACCTGGGAAGAGGATACATTTTCCACAACCTTTCTGGTCTGCAGTATCTAAGCCTGTCCAAAAATGATATTTCATCCATAGAAAAGGACGTCTTCAATGGTCTAACCAATCTCAAGGTACAAATAGCATGCATGCCAATTAACAATATCAAATGTGCATTGAAACAGGCTGCATGTAATGGCATCCACAGTTTACACAAATTGCGAACAAATTACCTCATGGATTTAATTGAAACAGCTCATTAGTATATGATTATACACATTTCCAGTAACATACGCGTAGTAGTAGTTCAAATCAGCACCTAAAATCGTGTTAACCCAAGGCAAATTCAAACTATATGCATGCACTACAAGATGGCCCATTCTGAATAAGCTGGGACATTATGAAACAGTGTGGCAGGGCATCATCAAGTTGAATCCATACATTATAGGCTATTCATTGTACGTTTCTTAGATGCTTGTCCTCTCCAGCAACAAAATTTCCTACATCGAAGACCAAGCATTTCATGGTTTGTCACTGCTAAATATATTGGACCTGAGTAAGAACCAGCTGAGTGCTTTGTATCCGGAGTGGTTCTACGGTCTAGCAAACCTCAACGAACTACATGTGTTCGAGAACCAGATCCATCACTTGACGGCAGCTGTATTTCGCTCACTTCGTAGTCTTACACATCTATCCCTCTTCGGCAATCGCATCAGTGAAGTGAGCGACGAAGCTTTCTCTGGACTTGACAAACTCGAGTCCCTTCATCTTCAGAGGAACTCGTTGGCTGACATCCCAACCAAGGCTCTACGTCAACTGCCCAAGCTGAGTATGCTGTTGATGAGCAGAAACCCTTTCGTGCGTTTGCGACGTTACTCTTTCACATCATTGCCCGTCCAAGAACTTTTTCTCAACAACCTGCCAGAGCTGAGGATCATCGAAGCATCCGCTATTGATGGCCTGCCTAACCTTACAACCCTCAACATGCAAGACTGCCCAAAACTATCTTTTGTAGATTCAAAGGTAAGCTTATATACCTAACATAACTGTCTTATTCATTTTAATGCCATCGTACCCATTAAATTTGCTTCAGTTAGAATATCTTTGCATTTCCTACAACACCATCGAGTTTATTATCCTGTATTTAACGTGCCTGCAAGCTTTTGTCGCATTTCTAACTTCTAAATATATAGCCAACATCAATTTGTTCATGTTTAATCTTGGGTAAAAATGTTCATCTACTTCCATCTTAGGGATTAGTGTTTGAAATATTGGGCAATATCTTGACTCTCTTATCATCTACCCTTTTTCACTTCTCAGCAGCATCATCCTTTGTCTTGAATCATTCTCTGTGCACATCCTTATTCCCCATTCTCCACTTTGTCATGCCAGTTTTCCAATAATACGCTTTCTTTTTGTTATAATCCTCCACCTACATCATCTTCAATGGTGGATCGAGTGTGGCTTTTCAAATCCAATTCTTAAATATGAATAATATACGTTCAATTTGGATACAAATTCTCATAGGCATTCGTCAACGTCAGCAGCCTGAGGACCCTTCATTTTGAAAACTGCCGTCTATTGGGAATCGGTAAAGACCTACTGGATTCCCTCACTAAGAAATCTAAAACCAGGTTGCAAAAAGCCGAGATCTCCACAATTGAACTAGGACTTGGCAACAATCCTCTACAATGCGATTGCAATATCCGTTGGATGGTCCAGAATCTCCGTTCCAATAGGTCATCTATTCGCCTATTGGATGCAGAAAAGCTGCGCTGTGAACACCGTCAAGGTCGTCGTCTCCTTGATTTGGACTTCAACAGTATTCCTATCACCTGTCCACCTACCATCGTACCTATTCAAGTCAGTATATGTATATTTCTGTTTTACCTTTTGTGTGAGAATATAGTGAAAAAGGTCACAGTAGATTATGTGTGGAAACGTGTAAAATGCATTGCAAAGTGACGCATGAAAATTAATATGCGTTACAAAAAAGTATACAGTATATATGGGAATTGCATGACACCCTCCAAGAATTTTACTATCTTTTCTCACTTGACCACTTACTGGTCGTTGGAGTGGACAAGCAGATAAAATGCTTGAGTGCAAGAGAAGAAAATGTCTGGGAGCCCCTCGGTGTACAACGTGTTATACTTACTTACATTTATACTTCTAACTTGACCTCTTGACCACATGGCGGTAGTTTTTTATTAAGTGTGTGGGATTTTTTTGAACACGTACAAAAGTGTTCAATTCCTGATACTCCTTAATTAACACCGTAACTCATAATATCATATTCCCAAGCTTAATTTCATTAACACTGCTATGCATGCCTTCAGGATATTCGCGATTCACTGAAACCGAAATACATCGTCAAATATCGAGACAGATGGTCTCAATTACAGGCCCACAAGTGCACTTCACCTTCATTATAACGAATATTTAAGTATCAAATTTCGCATATGAGCTGCGTTGCCAGCTCAGAATAGCCCAGATTTTGCTCAATTCAATTTGAAGTATATAGTTATATTTCAAAAATTTGCCGAATCAATAATAATTTTTTTGAAACCCATTGGTATTGAAGGACGAGAGATCTGAGCGTCGCCTAGGGGATGCCCTCTACTTAGACTGCCGAGCGTTTGGCAAGCCACCACCAATATTATGGTGGACAACTCCAACAGGAAGAATCATAAACTCGACCATCAACGACGGCAGGTACCAGCTAAGGCAACCTGGGACGCTCTTCTTCCACCACATCAAACTAACAGATGCTGGAAACTACACATGTTGTGCCGAAAACTTTCAAGGAACTGCTGAATCAACAGTGAACCTTAAAGTCCGACGCATTGACATTCACCTGTTCTCCACAGGGACATCATCAACTTTTGTTACCCTTGTGTGGAACGGCACAGAACGGAACACTTACAACAAATTCCAGTTGCTGTATCGTCTTGTGGCCAACTCCGAAGGTGTTTCCTCGGCAGATGACAGTGCAAATGTCACCGGAGCTAACAACCCTCAGTATGACCACGTGACAGCCAGTCCTTTCCATCGTACTCATACTATCACCAGACTTATTCCTGACAGTGTTTATGAATTTTGCATTGCTTACGAGGACAGTGATGGGGTCCTGGTTCAAATATCTTGTACCACGGCACGAACCCATAATGCGGAGTACATGCTTGGAGGTATCAGGAGGACAAGTAATGTGGCTGTGGCCATCGTTCTTGCCATAGTTGCTGTCATGATAATCGTCATCTGCTGTGTGACAGTAGTTGCCAGGAAATATCGCCAAAGGCATTACGTGTGTCCTGACAAACCCAACGCACACTACATGTCCCAGATTCCCCTCGAAAATCTTTACAGCCCCCTCATGTCCAATATAGGACAATGACATTATTGCTACGAACCAGTGCAGTCTTTAGCCAGACAGTCCAATATTCCAGCTTGCACATTTAACCAATGAATGAAAAGAAATTATTTTTTGTTACTGTCGAGCATCACACAAATCCTGCTATATAACGTCAATTAAAACGTGTTGTATTCTTTGACGTTATTTGAATCTAGTAATTGGATTTCAATTCAAACATTCAATTATGAGGGAACGCATCTATGGATTTTCGCTTTTGTAATACCTAACAATTTCTATAAAATGAAATGCGCAATACAACTTTTTGGCAAATTGAATAATAAAGTAATTGCATATAAACAAATCAAGTTTTGCAAATATCCAGAACAAAAGTAATTACATTTTCGATTCCACTTGGAATACCTATTACCAGCTCATTGCTATTACAAAAATTTGTGGAATGGGACTTCGGTCAACTGACAATTCTAAAAAAAAATTGGAAAATACTCTTAAAACATATCCCACAAAACGGACAGCAGCAGTAAAATTTAAACGATTTACCATTTTCATGAATGCTATTTTTATTAAGATTAACTCATACCATTGATGTATAATTGCAGAAATTAATTACCTGAAACTACTCACTTCAGACTGTACTCCAGTTCCAGTATTAATTAAGACAGACTGAGCTGTGTATTAATTTGTTTTATTTAATTGTGTACAGTATCATTATCTTCAAAATTCTAAAAACCAGGACATTTTGTTATTGTGGGTAGTTTTAAATTTTTTCATATTTTGCTTTGTTATATTTAATTATGCGTGCTACTAAACCTACCCTAATCACATTATTTTTATTACTCCACCTGGTGTGCAAAAGACGTAACTTCAAGAAATTATTAGTACTTATTTAAATATTAAATGTATTCTTCTTTCTGTTTGGTGGATGCGTGGAAGAAACAAAACAGTATTTATCAGCTTGCAACTGAAGTCAAAAATGAATAACACAATAATATAGTTATTTTCATTAAAGTCGGGCTCGACATGTATAACATATTCACAAATGCGCCAAATTTGTATATAATTAACGAATAACGTGTACTATATCATGATATTAGATGACATTAATAATAAAACATGTATGCATAGTGACATTTGGATCACCGGACAATCTTATTATAACTGCTTCAGATGTAATCACATTTAGATCTGTCTATATGTAGACATAATCTCTTGTTACGCGATTTACTGTTATGTCAAAAAAGAGGAAATATGGAGATAAAAACCGTATTGAATTTAGATTATTCTGTTTCGTTTACAATTTGCAACAAACGAAACGTTGTATAGACAATTTACTGATATATTAAATTAGCCCGGATGGGTTTAAATAATTTGGAATAACGTCAATATCTGCAAACAAATTTGTACAACTTTTTGTAATAATGTGTTATTTCGCATGTACAATTCCCAAAAAAAACTTGGAGAGAATAAAACGGAGAATCGATTTATAGTATAGCATGAAGCTTTTGCATGGGAAATAACAGTAAAAAAAAGACAAAAGAAGGAAAATTTCGTGGAAATGGACGGGAATCGACGCAGCAGAGTACGCATAAATATTTTAAAGCTCGTTGCAGAAATCCGAATCTTCTTCCTTTCTGTTTCCGGATCGATCAGACCAGCTTCCGTCAATGCTGAATATTTAGGAAAACCAACAATACCGAAACTATAACAAGTCAAAATAACTGTGTATAGGTCACATTACATCAATATTATTTTTTCAACAAACATTGTTTTCTAAAGCGCTATGCAACTTAGCAAAATAAATAAAGGATAGGGCGCGCTTCCAATTCTATATCATGCAGGATGTCTACTAAACTTTCGCAGAGCACAAAATATATAAAGCGAAAGATAGTTATATAACTAACTTAAAAAAGGAACACAGAAATCAATAAATAAAATTATGTAAAGTGTCAAAAAAATTACAAATTTTCCTGGATTAAGAAAAAAGTCCAGCATGTTTCCAGCTAGGATTTTTCAAGGACAACAAAAAAATTCCGATATAATTTTAGGGCATCCAGGATTTCCAGCTGATATCGGTAAACATTCTGTATATAATAATATATAATGTGTCATGCAGTATATAGTATGTAAAGAAGGGTGCAATTTTATTTTTTCATTTGTAAAATGACGAAGGAAAACATAATTACTATCTCCAAATTGTATACATTAATATTATTGCATATATAAATATCTGAATTGTAATACTGATCCCACACATCTAATTTTAATAGTTCGAGGTTGAAGAAAAGTTCACAATCATATTCTACAGATGTGTCTGGATATTATGTAAAATCAAATCCATGGTTAAACAAAGGAGACACAATTTAAATGATGTGAGTCAAATAGACAAATAATTTAAAGGTGAACTGACACGGTTTTGAAAGGTACCCTGAAAATTGGCCAACACAAAGTAAAGCAGTGTATAAATGAAGTGTTATAGCGGAATCTCTGTGAAAATTAGTAAAAACTTTATTAGCGATAGAAGTTTAGCGAAATGGCCACGCCCATGACACACCTCCCATAAGGATATGCAGGACGGAATCTGTTTTTTTTTTTAACAGTGTGACTTAGACATGACTCTCTACTTGGAATAAGGTTTTCGTCAAAATCTAAATTCACCAAAAATACCCTGTCATTTCTCCTTCAAGCAGATCCATTCTCTATCAACCCAGGAAAGGACCGTTTTAAAAAAATCCCGACACAAAATGGGTTTAAAATGTTTTGAATACGTTTTAAGCTTTCACAAGAACACAAGTTATATATCCACCCTTATTTTCTGCATAGAAATGTAAGCTTATATGCCAGGCATGGCATCCTGCTTTTGTGTATAAATTATTCATTGTCTTAACCTTTCCCTTGCGAAGTAATAAGACAGCCAACACGACATTGATCAAAGCCAAGCAGAAATTACCCTGCCTGCATGGTATACGAACTAAAGTTGTCAAAACGCAAACCACGCCCATTTACTGCTAAGATGACAGAGAGGCCGGGTTGCAATATTATCAAATCTGACAATCCTACATTTAATACAGGTCTACTCGATGGAAATGACCTATAAAACTGATCCATGCTGCAATTGATGCGAGCTTATTGCAATGATCATTGCATGACCTATGCGAATAATATGCAGCATTGAGATTCGCACAGATGCATTTTATCGATTTTCCAACTTGCACATTGCCAGACGGTTGAAAGCTATGCGATCCCCTCGTTAATATTCTTCAAATATTACCCTCGCAGCTTTTATACGATTAAAGATGAGCTGCAATGTCCACTTAAACCCATGTTACTGAAGGCTGAATTCAACGTGAACAACAAATTGCGCATGCGTGCAATTTCATGGATGATGTATAGGACTTGTTTGCAGTAACTTACTACTATTTTAGAAAAGTAGCTAGCTGTCATGTTTAAGCCACGAGTTTTGCATTGGTAAGAATAATGTGAACAATTCCATTTACTAGATTGGTTTTTGTATAATTAGCCTTTCATGTAAATGGATGCAGTGTAAATTGCACAAGCTCAAAAGGCTATTTTGTATAAAGTTTTGTGCCATAAAAACGTGTATCAGAGATAATCTGCAAAACTGCACTTTTTCATATTATCACATTTATAAATCTGTATAATGATTATTTTCAAATGATATTTTATTCAACTAACTTTTATCGCATACAATTAAGCGAAATTCAAAACCATATTTCTCATGAAGCCCTGCATCATTCTGAATATTTTTACCATTTATATAAAGTAACTTTTTTCTTCACAGAACAGTCAATACGCAGTTGAATCATTTTTGAGGCTGCTTTTCAATTTTCTGCGAAGAGAAACCTGACTCTAATTAATATTAGTATACAAAAGCCTTTCTATATGTTCAGGAGAGATTGAATATATCCGATGTTATCCGGTTTTTACGGTGACATTATTTCCCTACCAGTCGTAAATAATATTGATTCGTATATATATAGGGATCATATCAAATACACTTTGCATAATTTGCACATTTTTTGACATCGCTGTTTCTGACATGCAGTCAACATTAATTGATCAACTTGCCATTGGGCAACTCCCAATACAATTTTAATAAGATGGAAAATGCAATGCATAATTACGCCAACGAAGCTGACTTGGGTCGTTGAAATGTCGGGTTTTAGACGATTAAAACGATGCACATGTTTTGCCTATTATCTATTTTAATTAGTTGGTGAAAGAGCACGTCTTCGAATAATCAACACTCGCCTGAGATAATCAAGACCTGAAATATCGAAGTCATGCCAATTAAGCAATATAATATGCACCACATGATTTTACCGCAGCAGAATTCGCCATTTCTAAAAAATATGTTCAGATTCATCAGCTATTATCAAACATGCATACTTTGTACACCAATTCTTACTTCACAAAAGTTCTAATTTCACCATTGAGACAGAGTGAAAGTGTATTTTCACTAATCTAAACATGCTATACAACTTTGTAATTGCAACTTCAACTCTATCGTGAACAGGGTAAAAAGTACATTTTGAATGACCTTGACCCCGAAGTTCAAGGTCATATTTGTTTGCTCCAATGAATTCTCCATCTATAATTTCCTATTCAACTCTATCAACGGTTTTCATATTAATTATTATTTTAGTAAGATTTTTGGGGTGGCCCATGTTTTTGACTCGCCCTGTATAAATCTGTAAATAAAAATTTGAAACAATATTGCGCATTGCGTCTTTGTAAGACATGACATGTCCAACGTCGGTATATACAGCAAATATGTTGTGTCAGGGACGATGCCCAAGTCAATTGATCTTTCTCCGCACTTGGAAAGTAAAAAGTCAGAAAAGCTCTCTTTTTTCCCGGGAGCTTCCATCCATAAAAAAGAATTCATGATTAATTTCGATGTCGAGTGCTTCTGGAGTTTCATCACATAAAAAATCATTAGATATGCAATTCGCCAGCAAACAAATACGCAAAAAATTCGCTGCAATGGATATATCACCGCCCATGTAAAGTACTCATAATTTAAATCTGCCAACTTGGCTTATTTTTCTTGCCAGCTCGTCAATCAATTAAATTTCTGCTTAGTTTCACAAAACTTCTACCGATTTTATAAATATACAAAAAAAAACAACAGGATAAGTATAATTCATTAATGACTGAGCTACACTATGCACTGTATACAAAATGCATGTATACCAATTACTGAGCTGTGTTTGAATTTAGTTGCTATATGTATATGATCCACATTAAAAATGCATGCAAAAATAATAGATTTCCATTTCATTTATTTTTTAACTTCCATACTGAAGCACATAATTCGGCCCTCATGCCATTATTTTTGACAGTTTGCAGCTATACGTATAGTTTGAAAGCACACAATCGTTTCAGATTATCGCATAAATTAAGAAGTGAACATATATATAATTAATAAGGAGTGAAAATGAGTGGTGGTGCCCTTGCAACAGGCGGTACACAGACCTCATTACTTTCGTGTCTGGGCAAAGGCTACATAAGGTTGGAAAAGAAAAATGCACGTAATTTGCCACCTCCGCAGCATTTAAATTGGTCGCTGCAAACCGCGTTAATCGATAAAGCATGCGGAATTTCACGCTATGGGAAATCAATACAAATAGGGTTAAGAGCTTCGCCCTAACAATACACCCAACTCGACTTTTCATGCAGTTTTCTCGTCAAACTTTTACCTACAATAGCGCACTATTTTTCCAATAACTCAAGTCTTTTCCCAATTCCTAAATAGTATTTATTGACGTATATCCGAAAAAGCCAATCCCTACACTATACAGGGTGTTCCACATAACGTGATTTCTTTTTATTATAAAAAAACCAAGTCGGTTAAAAATCTGATCGACATGATGTGATTAGCTATGAGGTGGGGCGAATCGAATAGGCACGTGACCTTTGACCTCCAGCAAACCGTTCAAGGTTTTTGAAATC
>JAQIWR010003048.1:0-10107 GCA_034695945.1 Glomeris hexasticha | reverse complement strand
ATAAGTTACCAAGACTAACCTAATTAACATAACCTAACCAAAACTAGTTAGGAATATGTTTTGGCACGCTGCGGTTCCTTTATGTTCACGCATGTTTTCGAAAAAACCGTTAGTTAACACAGAAAACGCGTTTGTTTGTGTTTACTTAGCCATACGTACTGCTTAGCTATACGTACTGTAACATATATACGCTTTCTGGCAGTTAGTTCAGCAGCTGCTATACACTGGAGATTTGAGCCCCAAATTCTGAGATGGGCGTGTAATGGGCCAAGGATTGCTGAGCGATCACAGTGGGATGAGGTCGACTCAACTCGCCGATTAAGTGCGAATCCTTACATTGTGTGGTGCAAGGTGACTGCAAGTGCCAAACTTTTTTGAAAATACATAGACACGGAAATAGCTTTTCATCCTCATCCTATAGCCTTTGATAGATAAACTTCTAACTTTACTTGTATGAGCCCCAGGCACTATTCTAATTATATGCATATATTGTTCTACATTCCTTGCATTATATATGTTCTGTAACGTACGTCAACATTTACAACGGAAGATAACAGTTCTTCATCAATGTGTATATGTATATGTTTTTATAACATTTAATGATATTCCAAACATGTGCATGCAGTGATAAGTGGCGTGCGCAACAGTGAATTTCTAAGTAACAAATCATCCCAAAAACATTTAATATCCTACATTGAATGGAAAATCCAGTTTTAAATTCTAAAGCAAAATTGCGCCAAGGGGCATATTGGTCTACTTTTGGTACAAAATTTAACTTGAATGATTTTTAAGTACAGGTAATTGAATTAGCCTACTGGCTGTATAAAACTTGTTATTTCACAATTCATGTAGGTATACCTACTTTATTTTGCATATTTTGCGTATTTTTTTAGTATTGCATGGCGAAGCAAAACTTCTGTGGTTTTTATTGAGTGCACAATCTGAAATGAGAAAATATTACGTTCGCAATTATGGGCTGTATAGTCCATTTGAAACTTTATTGCCGTCCATGCAACACCTAATATAGGAATATAGGAGTAGCATGAGCTAATTACTGCCAGATTTACAGTGGCCACAACGCCCATCTGTACAGCAATGGAGGCGCATCATACCCAATATATTGTGTCCGGCCAATGTAATCTCTTCTCTGAGTATCGTTTAACAGTTTTCTCGCAACTGCTGCGCTCAGTCACTGAAAGGCATTACCAATATCCAACATTAATACTACTGTGCACAATTAAAATTGGCTGCTATATGGCAGTGTTTATATCGGCAGTAACATTATAATTGCTAGCGCGGCCATGAATGTCTTAAAAAAGTTTACATATTTACCACGAATATGCATGGTGGGGCGTTAAATAATATGGTTATCTGTTAAATTCTTTAAGTTCTATAGTATATATGAATTTGTTCAAAATAAATTCTTAGTGATAGGAAAGTTGGCCATGACTCGACTTATTCAGTCAAGCATGGCCTTAAATGTTGAATACTATGAACATCATTTGTAACATACAGTATACCCTATTACATTTACAGGTTGCACGTGAATGCACAGATAATATTGCTCTGCTGCATGTTTTTACTTTGGAATTTTGAAGAAAAAAAATGTTTCTATATGTGGCACTGCTCGTGATATTCAGTATTTTTGGATACCAGATTAAAAGCGACTGTGGCCATCAATTAATTTAATCTACTACAATGGAAATATAATTTGCAAATACAGTGAAACCAGTCTTAATGACCACTTGTATTATCTGACCACCTGTTTCATTAGGACCGATTTTGCTCAGTCCCGTGCAGGACCATGATATTTTCGGCACAAAATTACTGAAAACATAAAAACCTGCTTTAAGGGACCCCCTGTGAGTTAGGACCACTGTTTCCTGTTCCCGCCATTGGTCCTCTTAAGCAGGTTTCACTGTACTGTATCATTTTTGATTTACTCGAACTGCTCCGAATGTTTCAAGCCTAATTAAACAATTACTTGAAGGGTCTATTGTTCGTCAATTGCACATGAATGAGAAAACTGGTTTGTTGAATGTGGTGACGTCATAAATTTGGTTCTTCCCGTCGTGTGCAAATAACGAACAATAGACCGTTTAGGTAATTGTTTAATTGGGCTTGGAACATTCAGAGCAGCGTGAGTACATATACGTGCTATGCAGAGAAGCGACCAGCCTTGGTCTCAGTTCTGGAAAACAGCAATTTATACATGATCCTGCAGGACAGCAGGTGTTTAGTGGTTTTTTGCATTGCGCACAACTTCCATTGACCCTCAATGAATGTTCCCTGTGATAGATTCTATACTATTAAGCAAGACATTAACACAATTTATTCATATAATTACAGTTGTTTGTAACTTTGGGAATTCCATTTCAAGAAGATGTAGATCACAGTGATATCTTGAATGACATTGTTTTTGTTCTTTAAGAGATACATACTCGAGGATGTAAATGAGACGTCTTTGTGAACAATGGCTTTTGAGAATCTTGCGTCTGTATGGGAATAACAAAGGCTAATAACTGGACTGGATGCAATCTGGCTTCCTTTGCAAAGGGTATCGACTAAAATCTCTTCAGCATTTGGGATGAATATTCTTTCATCTTTTTAGCTTAAAGGAGAACTGACAGGGTATTTTTTTACATTTCAGATTTTCTTGAAATTACACACATGTTGAGAGAATATGAATGTGCATTTCCATTAATATTTTGAATTTTTTTGGTTAAGCCGTTTTTGAGCAACAATTGTTGTTACAACTGGGCTGCAAAATGACCAACTTTGTTCCTATTGGACGACTTGGTCAGTATGCAAATTGACCACACCTTTTCCCGCCTAACCACGCCCAAAATCACTCGACTGTGCCAATCATAACGATCACTTCGCTTTCAAACCACACATGAGGTGTGACCAAGGCGTGACGAATTCAAAAAGCTAAATCGCGAATAATTTTTGTTTACCAATTTTGACAAACATTTCGTTGGCATCAACGGTCTTTTTGGTATCATATCCATATTCTGTGAACTTTTTAGGGTATGTTCCAAAACCCTGTCAGTTCTCCTTTAATATATCGTCCTTGCCATGGTTTTTATGCTGGGACACGTGTCGATCGCGTGGACCGCAACAACTGCTGTTATTGCACAGGGTGGCAACCCCCTTCCCCCTGCCTCGTATCCTCTTCCTCGCATCTCCTCTTCTTGGTGATCTTTTTAGAAGGATTAGACGTTACATTTAACCCCCATGCTCCACCCCCTTCCACTTCCATGACCCGATTGTCGTTAGGTAATGGGCCGCTATTGTTAGGTCCGTTGATGATACGCCACTCGACGATCTCCGAGGTCACAGGACGCTCAAACTCATCTTTCAGAGCCAGGTGGTGTCACAATAACGACAATTACCCAGCATTGAGGAGAAACGGAATACACTGTACGCATGCATGCCCATATAAATACAACACATCAGATGATTACGAGGAACACTTCTTAACAGTTGTATTTTGATTAAATTAGGTCTCATAATTTAAATAGAGACCACTGAATGTGCCACCAAGATCCAATCACAATTCATGCAAATCTATTTTATGTATTACACTCTACTGATCTTCAATCACTCGGCAAACTGGAAACAAATGCATTCAAACTGTCATGTACGTAATTTCATGCAGCATAACACCTCATATTTTTCTGAATTGGTGTTTTCAAAGTTGCGTGGTGCACACTGTAGTATATTACAATGACAAGAAAAGATGACACAATTCTGTCACTCTCCCGAAAATCGCTATGTGTATAATGTACGACCACTCTTGGTACGACGCATTGCGAGTAGTATACAGAGGGATTGGCACCATATTACAACCTATGTACTTAGGGCTGAACACTTTGTGTATAGGTAGACATTGGCGGCCAAACAAAAGATAGCGTAAGGGCACGTATATCCACCCACAACCCTCTTCTTCCCTCTCCCTCATGCTCGCTTCATTGCGCATGCGTATGGATACGTTGTTAGGAGGTCGCCAATGATAAAATGATGGCGAAATGGAGGAAACATGGGGGAAATTGATGCACGGTGAGTTAGTTGTTATACGTTAGGGTTTTCCTCTTCTGATGCTGTACGTACAGATTTGAATAGAGCTCAGATTTCATCTATTGGCTTCGGTAAATCCTTTGTCACGTGGAATATATAGGAAACCACGTAGTACTTCAATGCTATGTCACAGAAATCGATGAAAAACTACATCCTGTTAGATTTAGCGCAGGTTTCGGTGATGCGACGACTACGAAGAGATTCTAAAATTACATAAGAAATAATAACTATTTTTAATTGCCATCAAAATTAAAATATGTAAATTCATACGTATACCTTCTGTGTTATTCAGTCATCTCTCCAGAAAATAGGCATGTAAATATAGAAATAATGGTAAATTGGAATGGCGATAACATTACAACAAACGAAAAGACGACGATAAAAACCTCTCTAAAAACTTCTCTAAAACTAGGAGGAAAAGTAAGAAGATCCCACGCATAGAGCACCCGACTTGTGCAGCTGGAAAGCTATTTCTAAGTTTTAATCCCATTTCGCAAAACCCCCTTTCAAGTCGATAACAGGTGGTAAAAATCGCACTTCAATTCCTTAACAATATACGTATTATGCATTAATTAATTCATCATTCAATATGCTATTTGTTCTTTCTTATTCAACCAATAAAATTACACCCCTTATACTTACACTAATATTTATCTGATACACACAGAACGTAAGCGACGACACAAGAAACGCGAGGTAGGTGGCAGCACTTATATTGGCGCTGCTTCGGTAGGACATTGTTTTATAGAACTGCTACAGGCTTTTAGCTGGTGACGTCTTTGAGAAATCTGGCCTCCTTTATGTAGCACCTATATGCTATAAATAAATACTCAACATTTATACATGTACATATGGACAATAAGATATGAGCTGCATCGTCAACCCTCCAATATACTTGGTACCCTTATTGGCAACGAGTGACAGTCGCCTCTTCCATTGACAACTTTTAAAATGTAGTTCATTTTATTTGGTGCATGATGTTTATTCACCACAACATTCGTGGAATTTAAAAAAAGACTAGTTTTTATCTCGTTAGCTGAGGAACTTTCAAAGAATTTAATGACATGTTCATAAATTTCATGGACCCACGTGCTATCGTACTTAAATTGCATTTTTACGCTAAACGTTCACTATTGATTTTAAAAATGTATTTTTTCGTTATAACTCTGAATTGTATAAATATCAGCAAACGCCATATGCCCTGAAGCTTAGCTATTTGTATTTGCTTAGTTTTGACAAGGCTGTCTACACTGGCCTACATATATACAGTATGTTCTCCTGATTACATTTGGATTTAGTTTGGGTGTGGCATTTATATCTAATTTACAGCTATCGTCACATGTACCTACTTATTGAAGTCCTCATTGGCAAATGCCAGCTGCAATAGCATGTGTTATCCATGCGTCTAACTGATGATTGATGTCAACGTCATTCATGTCAGTGTTTTTCGCTCCAACTGCGCATTGGAATAGGAAATTACTTCAATGTCGATTGATAACAATTACAGATAGGCAGTGTATATGTATGAGTCATCCTGCCCGCTTTCCCATGCATGCACATATGCACATGCACATGCAAAGCAACATTGAATCGAAGTTGGGAGAAGGGGATTGGTGGGTTTAACACATTGATATATAATTCGGTAGTTTTGATTTGCATAAATTGAACGTCGTATATAGTTGAAGGAAAGAAAAAATCAGTTGTTGTAGAGGGGGAAGGACTTTTGGTTTGGTGATGCATGCAGACAATGACGAGGACGCTCTCACAATCGTGTCTACGTGCATTTGAGTGAGAAGAGATCAGGCATGGGGATTGGAAAGGGCGAAAGAGAGGTTTTCCCTTCGCGCATGCGCACTGTCGACCCTCGACCAGCTCTCAGCAACTACAGTACAGTACAGCATAGCACATCCGGCCATGCAGTTGTGTGTTTTATAGATGAAACTCACTCTTAGCGACAGCCCTTGGCGGTTGTCCATGTCCTTTGTTACAGTGAAGCAGACGGGCCTGCTCATCTTTTCGGTCCTTCCCCTGCATGTCCTCGTATATAAGGTCCTTTACTCGCATCCCTCCTTGCAACAAAGCCCCTTTCAAATGCTTGCAACGTTTGTACGCTCTTGCAGTTCTCTATGGTATCTTTTTTAAGCTTTCTTTAGAGTCAAGCCCTCCCTCCTCCCCATCCCACCTTTTTTACTATTCTCGGACTTCCCCCGTCTTTTCGGACTACCTGAAAATACGGGAGGAAGGGGAGGGAGGGTTGTGATATCCCATAGTAAAAAAATGAGGAATCCGATTCCTTATCCAAACGGGTTTGGGGAGGGGAGGTTGCCTCTTATTTGGACTCGGAAGCTGATGTGGACCGTTGCGACCTGTGTAGAAAGGTGACGACAAGAAAGGACAAACCCCCTGCATATATACGGCATTTGGGGACCAAATATATTTGTCCACGGACGGATGAACCATTTTTACTAGCGCTTTTAGGACCTTTAGGACCCGGTGGGCCCCAACATTATCGCCGTTTTAAATCTAAATGGATAAAAACCGTTATTTTGACCGTGGGCTGTTGAGCACCATTGGGTACTACACTGGGTGGTGTGAGGAGGTGGGCATTTGTCATATATTACGGCGCTTCATATTGCCAGAGAACTTTGGCGATTGTCGTGAGAAGATATAATTTGGACCTAATTTACGTCCTTTGGTTGGACGAATAATAGCTGGGGTGTGTTGACGGATACAAAGCGGTCTCGATGCGCAAATCTATAAACGAAGGAAGCGAAAATACAAAACCAGGGGGTTATTTCCTCAGATTAGAGCTGATGGCGAGAGCAGATGTCGTTGGGCGGTTTTTAAGAGGGGCACCCAGGATTTGGTGCAGCAAAGAGAAAGTCGATCAAAAGGTGAAACCCCGTCAGCACTCGCACTTACTATTATGTCTGAGAGTGAAATCGTTGTCAGTGGGTGTGGAAAGTGTCACTTGAAGCGTTAAGCGCCACCGGACTAGGTCCCAGTGCCATGAACGACCTATATAGGAACCTATGCAAGATGTGTGTATGTTCCTGCATGGTGGGATGAGGATGGGCGAACAGTTGAATGGCTTTAACGTTTGCATCGAGATCTTTTTATTTCTTTCCGTCCTATTGCATGCATGCTATACAAATTTGAAAGAGATCCAGAAAAGATTTGGATGCCAGTATAGGACAAAAGCATGAAAGCATCAATGATATCACGTGTGTTGTTGCTACCAACCCCAGAATTTCAATTGTTGATTTCCTCATTTTATTTTGCCCATCATTTTTTCACTAATCACACGCATCATCATCATCATCACAAAAAGTCAATAACGTATTTTTTTTTACTGAAATGTTTTAAACAGCTTCGTCTGAACTTTATCTTTGACGCATTTGATTAATGGTAATTATTTTTAATTGAGGTTAGGAGCATATATTCCGTGTAATTTTGCATTTCAGAAAAATTTAAAGTTCTGAGCTATTTACAACTTTCAACTGCATTGGATATATTTTAGCATGTGTGATAATTTAACTTAAATAAATGACAAATATCCATATCATATAATAGGCGTACAAACGGTAGTAGCAATTTGCGTGACCTATTATTATAATTTACATTCCTGTTTTAAGCTTTTGCTAGTTACTAAATATTATAAGTATAGAGTAGTATTTGTATATGGTACAAATTAGACGATAGTGGCGCATGATTTATTATTATTATTACACTGCCCCAAAAACATACAAAGTGGATAGCAGCCATTATTTGATGGCCTAATTGCACGCAGGTTCTATATAATAACTGCAACTGCATGATTTCATGTAAGTGTGTTGTAAATTATCATATTGACTTTTGAGTTCAAACAAACAGGTGAGACTGGATTTGGGCGGATATGCAATATATGATTGGCGTGATGATGAATGTTTGAATTAGCTTTTACGTTTAGGTATATAATGTGTTAATTGTTGGGTGGCAGCTAGAAATTTCTAGCTAGATTAAGATATACCTTGTTGCTATATCCATTTTAGTAAATCTAAAACGTGAAAGTTTATTGCAATTATCATTAAGTACAGTAGGCCCCTATATATACTAACTAAAAATTTATTTAGGGATATCCTAAATGCATGCGAGTAAGGGAAATTAATTTGAAATACAGAGAGAGAGGATGTTGTAGTATATGAAAGGGGTGCAGTTGATATGGAATCGCACAAAGAAATCAATAGAATAAACATATACTGGTGCAATTATTCGAGCTTCCTTCTATATTGAGATAAATTTAGTCGCAAGTTTGACTTGTTGGATGTTGCTTTGGAAACCATTTGTATATAACATGATGAATGAGTCACGTGATTGCAAATGTAGGTATTCAGAAGAATATTGTTCAATGCATTTCTCTATTTGATCTGAAAGAAAATGCAAATACTGCGCTTGCTTTTGGGCTAGCTTGGATAAATTGTATAAGCCATATAAACCTGTAAAATCCTGTAAAATTATGTCTCACTATGCAGATAATAGTGAGGCAACATGCAACAAATTTTTTCTTTGAAACCCAAATTGGAAATGTCGCATTAATCTATTTGGAAAAAAATCGAGTCTCACATTTGATTGTCTCCAACATTCCTCGACATTTTATCATTGTTCCTGCTGAATTAATCGTGATAACGTCTTGCGATTTATTTTTGTATTTGGAATTGGTTCAGATTTAGGTGCATGGGTGAAATGCAATGTTTTTTACCCCAGGTGTTTTTGGCCACAATTGTACATGTTGCAGTGGTTTTATTTGACGATTGAACTAAGGGGTCAGAGTGCATGCATGGTGGACTGGCGTTCACATGGAGTATACTCCAGCATCTGTTCAGAGCAAAGAGCACGTGCTTCGACGATGACGCTGCGAATGACGTATATTCGTGAATGAAAGAAAGGATGATGATTTTCGAAAAGGGGATGTTGATAAAAAAAGTAGGGGGTATACCCATTGACATAGGCCAGGCTAATCCATCACCTCGGCTTTGGGGCCTGTCAGGCTCATGGGTCCTACAGAATAAGAAAGCACAATCAACAAAGTTCCAGATCAACCAATAGCCAGAATTAATGAATTATATATTTACATATACCCAGGTGCGCCTTTGGTTATAAAATATTTTTCGATTAGTATAGTGACAAAGTAGGGGATTTTACTCATGGTTTCTGAAATGTTGCGACATTATCCAGAAAAAAGTAAGTAAACATTATTGTTTAGCTGAGCTTCCTATATACTGACGCATGTAAACCTGAACAGTCCAGCAGCTGTATTCAAATATAATAAAAACCTACTGCGAGGGATTGGGGACTAAAGATGACTCGCATGAGGGGGGTCCTGTGACTAAAAAGCAGAGAAGAGCGTGCCAAAAAGGACGAGGGACACATCCCCATCATGGGCCGTTTATACGTGACAAAAAGCAAATGTCGTTCATAACTGTGGGACATTTGATGGCACCCCATTTATAGCGCCAGTTGGGTTTTCTTTTTTCACCCTCCTACATAGGTTTTGTCCACATACGCTGATAGTGTATATCTAACTGTACAAGAGATTTTTATGTCCTAGACCAGTGAATGCTAGACAGTGTACTACTGCCCATATATATTCTTCGTCGAGGAATGGGAAAATGACGATAAAAGCAGAAATTTATTTTGCAGTGAAGAAACACAAATAAAGGTGCACTATACAGACCCAACATTGTATATGCTGCTGGCAAACTTTCATCTAAATACATTACATGGTTTTATAATAACGAGTCTCAACAATGATTTATACTGTATACTGTGTTTAAAATTGAATTGGATTTATTAATTCAGGGAATCGATTGAACATTGAGTTCGTAAATTTTTAATTACAGTCGAACTCGGTTATAACGTCATCTTTAAGACCACCGAATTTATGTCGTTATAACCGAGGTGACGTTATAAGCGAGGGGCCAAATATTATGACAAAAATTAAAACGATACATTTTCCCATTGAGAAAGGTGCAATCTCAAGCATCCATT
>JAQIWR010003047.1:0-10112 GCA_034695945.1 Glomeris hexasticha | reverse complement strand
GGCGACTGAACCCTTTTGAGAGCGGGTTCGCACCGTTCTCGCCAGGTGTCGCACACTTCGAGTGCGATAGCGAATAGGAAATTTGGTTAAAAGCTCAATTAATATTACCTCCAAAAATATACAGTATTAATTTTAACCAAAGCAGATGCACCATAACGTGCTGTATTAGTTCCCCGGGAAAATTATTTTGATTTCGATTTTTTGGCCCAAATCCAAATAATTTCCCCCCTTCAAAAAATCATTCTATTACCATTCATTTATTTCGTTTTCACTATAATTTGTACACCCTCAACCTGACCTATGTTCATTACCACACTGAAAACCTAGTATAGGGCTACTATATAGCAGCACTCAGAATGTTTCAAGCCCAATTAAAGGATTTGCTAAACGCTCTATTGTTCAATCCGGTTTAACCATGCAGTCACCCCTATTCGATCAACTCCTTCACGGCTAATTAGCACGAACAATGTTTGCCAATAGTTAAACAACGGAGCACTTAGCTAATCCTTTAATTGGACTTGGAACATTTGGAGTGCTGCTACAGTATATCAGGATTTGGTGCAATGAAACCAAACTGACTCTAACTCACTTGGAGGTCACCACGGTGTATTTACAGCGGTGCGATTAGTTTGATTATTTTGGAATCCATTTGAGTTCCCCTACCCGAATAATTTCCCCGGGGAAATTATACAGCTATACTTATAAACTAACACAAACAGTAAGAATAAATGTTACACTTGATTTTTCATATACCGAATTTTATGTTATGTAATTTAAATTACAGTAAATGCAATACTATACTCCAAAAAGTAAATTGTGAACTGCAATAAACTAATCACAGAAATGCTTTCATTGCAAGTATTTTTATGATAATTAAATGCATTGCTCATTCATGAATTCCTGTCATCATAGTTTGATGGTTTGCTGTTATTATTAATCAATAAAGCGTGTTGAATGAAAACTCATTTGAGGGTTAATTGCATGATGAGATCAGCCAGGCTTTATCTAGAAAATGTGTTAAATTTCTGCTTGGCTGAGCGCAAAACAGTGAACTCGATGTTGTTGATAACGTTGAAGGTGCGAACAGACAAATAACTCCACACATCGTTACACACACAATGTATATATAGTACAAAAAAATACAAAACTTTATTGCGGTCGACATTAGGTTGAATATCTTACAATCGCTCGAAAATATATGTACAAAATCTTCGATTATTATGTATAATAAATAAACGTGGTATTTTTTTCCGTTGTTTACTGAGAAAACGAACGGCTATCAATCAATTAATCATTGATAACAGCACTGGAATTGCGATTTTCACATACAAACGGGATACATAATTTCGTTGCAAAAAACCTTGTGTACCTATATATAAAATTAATACTGGTACTTTTGTTATTTTTCTGTTATAAAACTCGCATTTATTACAAAAAATTAGAACAGCACAAATTTAATAATTAATAATTTCTTCGGCTCCAAATTGAGGCACTTTGCGTCAAACTGGCAATACTATGAGCATGTGGTCCAAATGGAACAATTCATATATTTAGTCTTGAAATAGTGTATACAATTTATTATCAATCTATACCAACGCTCAAAGCGTTTCTTTTCTTTCTCTCTTTCTCGTAGTACAGATGGTGATATATCAATACTGCCGGCATACTTTGTTTTTATCTGCTTGATTCAATCAACAAGCAAGATAATATACTAAGGCCACTGTTTCACAAAAAAGTTTCACGCCGATATAATATGTAATTTTTTTCCAACAAGTGCAAAAATGAGCAATATTGAGGTTAGAGATTCTCACTGAACATCATTTATAAATTTATCTAATGTCCCCCATACAGTTCCATCATTTCCTGAGACTGCCTCCTTCAACTTTCTCTTAAATCTTTTCATATATAGGCCAAATATAACATTTTTTGCTTGTTTTTTCATGCTCGTGGAAGAATATTTTGCATAATAATACTTCAAAAAGTAGCAACACTCAGGTGGTGTATGTATACCTATTTAAGCAAAAGCTCTCATTTCATTATTTAACGCTAATACTTTTTGTCTTTTCTATAGCATTAATAACAATGGGTTGTATACAGCAAACTCACAATAATTAATTAATAATGCTACTACTGCTATATCAAATGTTTTCATTTTTATTTAATAAATTGTTTCAAAATTCAAACAACGAATGAAAATATTTCAATTTAAATTACGTAACTTTTATGATTCAGAACTAAATGACAGTTTTAATTTATAATAAAGTATGGATATAGTGGAGATGCATAATAAATAATATAGGTTGCTGTATACAGTACCCAAAACAATTGTGAATTAATTGCATACTTTGTAGGTAACTCTGTATAGTAGCCATAGGTATACCTCTAAAACTTTGACATTCATTTTAAGTCGATTTATAGTCAATAATGACATTTGTCGGCTAGCCTTCTAACTTTCTAATGATCAAAAATATATTTAAAGGTGAACAGAACAAATTTTGTAAGGTACCCTGAAACTTAAACTACCTGAAGAAAAGTCACGAAGAAAGCAAGTGGTGCAACAAAACCTCTGTGAAAATTAGTAAAAAAAAGTTATTAGACGTCAAAGTTTGAACGTAGGGTGAACATAATACACAGAATATACGTAGATGTACCCTTGGATGTACCCTACTTTCAAACCTTGACGTCTCATAACTTTTGTTTACTAATTTCCACTAAGATTTTGTTGCACCACTTGCTTTCTTCATGACTTCTCTTCAGGTAGTTTAAGTTTCAGGGTACCTTACAAAGCTTGTTATGTTCACCTTTAAATTGAACTCAGGCTGGATAATCAAAATTGTCTTCATGATATGGAATTCGTTCAATTGCTCTTGTAAACTCTGGTGAAGCCCATGGAAGGAATTTGAGGGGATGTGTCTGAATGAAGTTTTCAGAAATATGTATGACACACCCGAATTATTCTGCAAAACGAGGCAAGGTTGATGTATTCAGGGCAACATCCCTTGCATGTCCGCTTCCGTCAACACTGAATAACTTCCTTCTTTATTTGCACACTTTTCACCTAATCCTATGAAACTGTCCTGACCTCCAGGCTATTTTCTTCTTTGTTCTCGTTACCCTCATTTTTCAAACAAGAGTCATATGAGAAATGTAATAAGACGGTAATGTACTACACATACCTAGCTGTGACGTAACTCGCACACTATTATGCACTATTCTATACGTTTGAATATTTATTTACATTTATTTTAAAATTAATAATGATTTTAACAGACTGTTGAATATTAAATTGTACATCTCCGATTTGTACAAAAAATCGTGTTGGCATACTAAAAAGGTCTAATTTGTATCATTGAACTGTTTCCGAGATATTGGCATTCAGTTTCAATGCTTTGGAGCATTATTGCATTCATCGTGACGTCAGCAAGGTCACAAAAGCAAAACTTTCTATGATATAATAACTTTTGTTGCTAATTTTCACAGAGAAAATCGCTGTTTTACTTTATGTAGCCTTTTAAATAAATTAAAGATTTCGTTTTAATATCATATATGCATGAAAAATCATCTAATGGAGGAAAAGTTTGAGTATAAAGTATAGAAAGTCAGTTCATCATCTGCATTTTGCCACCATTTTGAGAACAAAATTTAATCAAAGTAAAGGAAGTAATTTTTCCCAAACTGCAAAATAATTTTGCTACTTTTCTAAGTGCACTATTTTACATATCCTGTATACTCCCTTTATACAGTGTATTTCATATACAATCACTCATGTATGGCAATGCTACTTATGCAGAGCATGTCAAACATATGAATGCAGAATCATTTGTCATTTTGAACGTCACCGAACTTTTAACCATAAATAGTTGTTTGGGAAAGGGTGATTGGTGCAGAATCTCGTTTATTCGGGGTAGTAAATATTTGCATTTGCATGATATATTAGTTTCTGATGTAAATGTATAATACATCATTTATCTTGCATTCATGTTGAACATTCACAAACTGAAATAACAAGCCTGCTGGAAACCTCAAATGTATTTTCATAAATAATACAATATTACAATATGTAGTAAATCATATTTCTGGTTTGCTGCAAGACAGACTTTCTCATTTGTTATTATAATCATGTTTTCAAACATTCAATTATCCTTATGATAATACAATAACACATATTCCTATCATGTATATCATTGAATTACAGGTATTTAATACGAAGTGGTATTGGTGCCAACAGTTGATATAATCGATCAGCAAAGCAAATTATGTTAGTTCACTAAAATCATGCATTAGACATAGGTATATGGAGGAAATAGTCTGACGAATAAAATACAACGACTGTTTTATTGCTCCAAAGAAGTAGCTGCCTCTGTGGACAAATATTAGGAAATGGTGTTTTCGGACATGTTGAAATTTATTCATTCTAATGCCACGCCCGTTCTGGACATAAGAAATTTCTTAGCACACAATTGTAGCAACGAGATGGATAGAAGTTATTGCTAATTTATGCAACAGCTTTAAATGAAATCGTGATTGGAATAAAGAGAAAAATATTTAATCCCAGCAGCAATGAGGCATTGTTTGCATGCATACTGTATATCAACTCTGTGACCAGTGTTTGTCTTTGTTTGCACTACTTTAGTCGAACTTAGTCATAGTTGGCAGATGTTAAGGGATAGGAGAGCCTTGTTAGGGCGATCTCGAATTCGGACGTTTTCTGCCAACTATGACTAAGTTCGACTATAGTTTCGATTGTTTCGTAGATTGAATTAATTAAACATTTGAACTTACACGTGCATATTTGTATTTTCATTCAATTGGCACTCTAGGAATTATCAAATAACAAATATCGGGTTGGTACATACGAGCAAAAAAAGAGAAAATATTTTGTCTGAAAAACACCAGTTTTATGACTTATTTTCGAGAAGATTGTGCTAAAATGGCTCAGTGTGAGCCATGTTCAGCAGAGCGTGCAATATTTTTTAGTGCATCTACTTTTCCCACTTTTCGCAAAAGTGAAAGTTCATTGATCAAACAAACACCACGTTGCACCATTTATAAAAAGTCAGGCCTGCTATAGCTCAATATCATGCTATGTATTTCCAACCCCTCGCACAAAACTCCCAACCAATGAAATTCTTGCCCCTGCAGGGGCAAGAGCATGCTGGCACGCCCACATTTTGTGGATTTTTGAAAAATTTCTCATTAACCACGGCGAATTGGACATGGGTGTAAATTGCAAAGTGATATAATTTGCCAAGACGTACAACATATATCGTTTTCATTTTTGGGTGGACTGCCCCATTAAGCTGCTCATAATTCTCTGACAATTCTTCAAAAGACACGTCCTTGCATTATAAGCTGTCATGTTGCAAGTTACATTCGTAGATTGTAACTGCTTTTGGTGTTTTCCTCCAGAGACTTATTTAAAAAAAATATGTTTTTGTTTTTATTTTCTAGGTCTATTGAGCAGTTTGAGCGTTTCTAAAAATCCTGGCTGCCCAGGTGATTGTCGCCCAGCCTTCATGGCATTATTCTGTGACCATGTGAACGAAGAAGCAACATGCGGCGATGCCAAAATGAAATGCTGCACGACACTACCAACGTCACCACCTGGCTTCTCCTCTACATCGAAACCTCTTGAACAGAACACACCACCCAAAGTTGCTCCACCAAATTTACCTGAATATCAGCAGAATTCAATGGTAAATCGACCAGAAAACGTAACTGGAACTGGAACTGCTGTGGCAATTGAGCCTCAACCACCCATACCACCTGTTAGATCTTCCATGACCCATGGGCAACACAGGAAGACGACATCAGTGCCTCAATTCAGCATTGGAACTAACTTGACTGTCATATCTCCCAGCAGGGGTAACAGGCCTAGACCTGCTAACCGTCCTGGTAATCGTCTTCAAGGGAGAAATCCTGCCAAGAGAACGTCTTCAACTACAACAACTTCAACACCAACGCCAACAACTACAACTACTACAATGTCATATCCAACACTTGGCGTAGACGCAAAACGTGAAGATGACTTGGTTGTTGGAGATAATAAATCCCAGAAACCTGAGTCCAGTGTCTGTCGTGGTATCTGTGTCTCAGGATTTGTTGCACAGTTCTGTGGAAGATTATCAGAACATAGCTCCTGTTCTCCAGGAGAAAAGTGCTGCTTGACTGACCCAGAAGATGCCGATGAGCCATCAGCTTCAGCAACTGAATCATTGGACCCACTACCTCCAATGACAACAACGTCCACGCAAGCACCAATGCTGTTAATGACACCAGCACCGCTTATAGCGACCACAACCATTTCACCTAAGCAAACTACAAAAATGACGTCAACCATGAAACCCTTGCAGCAAACCACGACCCCGAAGACAGTTGAAGTACCTTTGGAAGATGATGAGGTTGGGACATCGCAGTGTCACGGCTCTTGCGTTGCTGGTCTCCTGAGTCTCTTCTGCGATGAGATAGATGTAAAAGCTTCGTGTCCTAATGGAGGAAAGTGCTGCAATTCCAAAGATCCTGATGAACCGCTCGTAAGACACCCAATCGTCAAACCAGATAGCACTGGAAGCATTGCAAGACCTGAGTCAATTGCAGTAACTGTAACGCAGTCACCTACTACCACTGCTCCAACTACTCCTTCCAAGACATGTCCCGGAATGTGCCTTCCTACTATTCTTAGTGGAGTCTGCAACAAACCTGCTGTACTCATTCCCAAAGTGGCAGAATGTAAAAGCGGTTCAATCTGCTGTGATAACAGCTACAGGGAAGCTGCAGAAACAACAACTCCAAAGCCAGACCTTCTAAATTTCTTTGCCAGTCAGTTACTGGCAGGAGGAGCCAGTCAACTTCTAGGAGTAGGTGGAGATTCTGACGACTCCAAGAAACCATTTCCTCTGATGAATTTGCTACCAATGCTGGCGCCAGTCCTTGGAGCAGCTACTGGGACTTTGTCAGGGCCCAACCCTAAGCCTCCTCAGGTGACCACTATTGGGGCCATTTTGAGTGCTGCAGGGCTAGCAGGGGCAGGGGCAGGGGCAGGGGCATCATCAGAATCTTCAACATCACCTGATCGCATGCAGGACAGCAGACCACAATGTCCTGGAACATGCATAAGCACTTACCTGACTGTAACATGCTTCGGGTCTCATGCGGTAGTAGACACATTTTCATGCCTCAAGGACAACCTTGTATGCTGCTTGAAGGTTTCAACCATTCCTGGTCCAGGACGTCAACCCGTACCTCGTCCACTGCCTGCTAGGAATGATACTGCATCAGCACGTCCCATAATTGCACAGTCTTCTGGTGAGCAATTACATATATTAGTTGTTTGCGTAGTACTGTCAGTCCATCTATAATTCTTTACCTTCCAGATTATTTATGGTAAACGTATTTTTCAGCATTTAACCCTTTGACACCCTTGTGTCATATTATTCAAGTTTCCTGAACGAAATATTTGCTAATTCAAAAGTAATGTTCACTGAGGTAATTGAGTAGGCGTGGCTTACTTTGGTATCGTTGTCTTATGAAAAACAGTCGCCGGCCAATAGGGAGCAAGAAAACACTGAATTGCTTTAGTGAACAAAAACTGAAACCTTATTGCAAAAATATAAGTAGCCTATACAAAACATTTCAGTTAGTATGTGTGAAGCCACAACTTTCAGGCAGAATTTCTAAAATGTAATTTAAATTGCATTTGTGGATTTGGGCGGTTTTCAAGTTGATCCCAATATAAGCTCGGAGCGAAGTCAGATAGACATTGCTAAGTACCATGCATTACATTACATTACACATGAGTATTTCTTGTTAAAGCTGATGTGTTATTCACAATAATCGAAGCTGCCTACTTTGAAAATAGTTTTCACGATTCTGCTCACAGCATTCATGTGTTAAAAATCACATGAAAATCCGATTTCTCAAAGTCAAGATCTGTCACTTGCATAACAATTTGATTTTTTCTTGCCATTTATTTTGTAATTTTCAAAACTGTCAATGTCGGAGCACTACATGTCAAACTTCGGCATGAAGAAAAAGTGGTTTTTGAATTTCGGCATGTAGTCAATACCCTCGAAAAGCTTTATGCAGAAGGGGCAGACGTAAAAAAAGTATATACAACTTTTATTCATATACAATTTCATCTTGGATATAAGCACATTTAAGATTTCAATACAGATCAAAAAATGAGCGCACTTATGTGATTTCTACAGTTGCACTAATATTATCAATGCATCAAAGGAAGTATGATTGCTCGTATTCAAAGCAAAATTGAATTTCGCTTTGTATGCATTGTACCAGCAGCAGCAAATTTGCTCAATTTATTTCAGCAGCAAAAATGCTTTGCTCGAAATTGAGTAAATGTGATTTCAGGATATCACAACTTGTAATTATTATTTAATTCGCTGGATTATTTGCTTGTTTAGACATTTCCAGTGCTACAGTGAGAGCCCCTACTAGATATGTTTGCGGTATTAAAGGAGCACGCCGGCCAGAAACTCCTCGAGTTGTCGGTGGCCGGGATTCATCGCCAGGTGAATGGTGTTGGCAGGTTGGTTTTTAATGCTCTTTAACATTGTTATTCCATCTGGTCTGAAATATAATACTTTTACTTTGTTGGTTTTCAGAGCGCTCTTATCAATTCCATGAACCAGTACTTGTGCGGAGGAGCTCTCATAGGAAGGCAATGGGTCTTAACAGCAGCACATTGTGTCACAAAGTATACCTTCGCATAGTTTCAACTAATTCACTAATAAACCACCTCCAACCATCCACATCTAAACATTTGAGCATCCATAATTCAGTGCTGGTTCCTTGGGAATTTATTTGAATTTAGCATGAGTAAGCAGTGGAAATAATAATGTTTCGCATTTATTGTGAAAAATGAAACGTTGTGGGAGTTGAACATTGTAAGTTAACATGTATTACACTGCTTATCTTTTGCAAATTTAATTTTACATTTTCCCCGCTGTTTCATGTCACGAATAATACATACAATTTACACACGTGTGTTTTAAAAACAACATTAATTATTTAGTTGAATCAAGGTTGAATAACAGTCGGTGCGTGTTAAGTTAACTGGAATTTTCCTAGTATAGTCATCGCTGTAGTGAAACAACAAGGTGTTGAATTTACACAACTGTGTGGAATTGTAAAAATATTAAAACATAGACATAAAACAATATGTAAAAGCTATATGATAGATGATCCAACTGGTAACAATTTAAATATACTGAGTATAATTTATAGCTCGTAAACCGCAATGTTGACTCGATTCCAATGTTGTGTCCAAATTTATTTAATATGAATGGTGTTGTTATTCGTTTTAATGTCACGGATTCACAACAAACACACCTGAACATAATAACTTTGGCTTTGCTGAATACAAATTGTTATTGCCCATTTAAGCTTCTCGTGAACAATAACAATCTCAATATCGAAAATTACAAAGAAATATGAACGATGTTGAAGTATAATTATACATGTGAGTTAAGGGTGTTGAATCTCATTAAAATAGTTTTATAAAAGTATTTTTGTTCAATTTTTGTTTGCTTGTTTATTAGCCTGGTGCGTTCAGGAGATGCAGTTTACGTGCGTGTTGGAGACTACGATCTAACAAGCAAATACACCAGTCCTGGAGGACAGACCCTTAGGGTTTCCACTACTTATATTCATCACAACCATAATAGCCAGACACTGGATAATAATATAGCATTGCTGAAGCTCGAACGCCAGGTGGAGCTGAAGGAAGGCGTTTGCATCGGTTGCCTTCCAGCGCGCGGTGTTCAAGTGGAACCTGGAAGACGGTGCACTGTCACTGGCTATGGATATATGGGCGAAGGTAATTATACTTCTGTTACAAATGTTACAGTAGTTAACAAATAGAAAAGTTGTATTTGTTCAATTTCTACAAATTAGCAGCAAACAAATTAGAAGTCACAAAATGGGAATTTCTGGCAACCTTTACTGATTATTTCATTCATTTTCGCATTTGCTATTGAAATTAAAGGTGAACTGACACGGTTTCGTAAGGTACCCTGACTTAAAGGAGAACTGACATGGTTTTGGAGCATACCCTGATAATCGCCTTTTTCAGTAGTTATTGCGTCCCTTATAAC
>JAQIWR010003046.1:0-10112 GCA_034695945.1 Glomeris hexasticha | reverse complement strand
TACATGTATGACCTCTTGACCCCCTAACCAATCCTTGACCTCCCAAACCATAGAACCATGTAAGCCAGTTCCAATTGCGAAACTTCTAGCATTGTGGTCCTATTCAGTTGACACGTTAGCTCATTTACATACGTACTACTTATGTACTTTAATCCCCTGTACCATTTCATGTGTGAGAGGAAGCAAAAGTTAGTGATTGCATTAATGGTTTGCTGCTTCCATGTTGCAAACGTTTCCTTTGGTGCAGTGATTATGGACTTTCAAATTGATACCGGTGCCCTGACTGCAATTTTGCAATTACATACTGTATGGAGTTGCATTTACCCAGCGGGACAGTTGCCTTGTAGTCTTTTGGTGGTTTGACACCTATGCTTGCATGCCATGCAGTGAAGCTGCCCCACCGGATGCGATTAGGCATGCGTAGGCTGCAATAACATCAAAATAAATTCACAGTCTTCCTCAAAAATTATGAAATATCCTTCATTACACTAATTTTATGATCCTTGTGAAGTTCCAAATCGGAACTATGGCCCTAACTACAACGGTTCATAAGTTGAATTTGGAATAATCTTGAAGGTGACGTCAAAGATCATGTGCGATATTATTTTTTAAATACTCACATAAGCCTTGTTATTCACTTATTAATGTGGGAAAGTGGTAACACTCACCGTTTCATGGATATTTCAAGAGGCCCTGACTTTGTGGACACCCTGTATAAGTAGGTAGATTCATGAACTCCATATTCTTTGAAAATGCATCTCCAAGATGTTGACTGTAACACTATGCTAAACAAGCTATTGCCAGCTGTAAGAAAATTCCATGACTACATCACATCATCTGTATTTTCTTTAAACTAGGATGTAGAGGAAAGGGAAAAAATATGTAAGTTTTATATATATATATATATTACAGGGAAAGTGCAAACACAGGCTGTGTCCACACAGCCTAGGCCATGTTCACATAAACAACACCGTAAAACGCCGATTGCACGTTTACTGAGTGTTTAATCGAAACATTATCGTGAACCAAAATTGTGCGGATGCTCGAATTACATATTATTATCTACTTTTCGAAATTTTTGGAACCATCAGTCACATATTTTACGTCACTTACTTGATCAACGAACATGTAAGTTACGACAAAGCCGGTTAACAAACCGAACCGATAAATCCAAAAATTTCACGAAGTAGATAATTATATGTATTTTGAGCATCCGAACAATTCAGGTTTACGCTAATGTTTCGATTAAACGCTCAGTTAACGCGCAATCGGCGTTTTATGGTGTTGTTCATGTGAACATTGCCTAGGCTGTGTGTACACAGCCTGTGTTTGCACTTTGCCTGTAACATATATATTCTTATTTAAAATATTTTTAGTATTTAGTAAATATTGTATTATTTTGTAATGAATATAATCAATTTCTTTATAGGAAAAGCAAAAGCTCACCTACACCTATATTCTACTGCAGCAATATAAGACAACTCACACCAACGTGTATGTATTTGCACATCTTCTTTTAAACGTTTCTTTAATAATTTTTTGTACTTCGTTTGCAGGCAATCGATTATGCAATGGACAACAAGTTAAATGTGGAACCAGAACCGGAGGCGGAGAATGCAGATGATAAAATACAATATGTCAGGCAACTACAGGCTCTTGCCCTGTTATGTATTGATAACTCATGTTTAATGTAGAAGAATCAACCAGGAACATGACAACCTCTCTACATGAAGGGTGCGAGCAGAACTGCCAAATACACAACAATCCTAAGCTTATATAGCCACAAAACAGGATGTGGCAGTTACAAAATACTAGTTGGACAGCAATGAGTTACGTAAGAGGGCAGGGTCCAATAGAACAAGCAATAATTAACAAATGTTGCAAAAGAACAATGTAACAGTAACAAGTAAATATTGCATAACGTTAACAATATTCAACACACACACTTCTGTGTCAACAGCTGATTTCAATACAACCATCAGTTCCTTCTGCCTTTTTTTGGCATGGCTATTCTTCCAGGTAGCCCATACAGTTAATCTTGTAATATCACCAAGTCCACATGGATTCTGAGTTTTCCCCCACCCCCCTCTTTGAAGCTCAATGAGGAAATATCATGTACCACCGCACCCTCCTAAGTGATCTACGAGGTTCGTGCACAGCCCCTAATTTGCATAGCAAATGACAATCTATCAAGTGCACTGCATCAATGAATGCATGACATGCAAAAATTCAGTCGGTGATTTTATTTATTATTGTATTGAAACATTACAATTCAGTCACAATTAAACTGACAAACACTAAAATTTATTTAGAATTGTTGCCCCTTTGTATCGCCTTATACCTTGGACGAAGGCCTTACAATAAAACATCACCATAATCATATTCGAATGATCAACACTATATATCGATTTGTAGATTTCCCAATTTACAATTGCACATTGTATTCCAACATCTACAAATTTAGTTCAGGTGCACATCATTTACTACCTCATAGATTAAGTACTGACCAACAATGATCACGGTACTTCGACATATTATTATGTACGATAGAGAGCATCCGTTTCGGACAGATCCAAGATATCTGCAATAAAAATCATTGGCTAATTGGGCCGGATAAATCTCTGGAGCAAAGAGTTATTCATCAGGAGTTACTGTAAGACGAAGGCCGTATTTGTAAAGAATGTTTCTCGGCATGATAAATCTTAA
Source organism: Glomeris hexasticha (assembly GCA_034695945.1). NCBI lineage: Eukaryota > Metazoa > Arthropoda > Diplopoda > Glomerida > Glomeridae > Glomeris > Glomeris hexasticha. The sequence goes on along the minus strand of JAQIWR010003046.1, from coordinate 7,406 downwards.
ATATCTGACTCAGCAACGGCGCGGTGTCTGGATCATTTAGCCAATGGGTGGCACTGTTCGCATTTTCCAACATATGAAGAAACGCTGTAAATACGAAAAAAATATGAATTATTGAATATTGCAAATACTAATATTGAACCCGTACCTAAAAGCGTTTTGGGGTTACCCAAACCCAGCTGCACAACGGGGTTCGCCATAATGGCCTTATAGATTGGCCCGTCGCAATCTAAACCCTTGTCGAGATCTTCAGCGGATGACAACTTCTCACCAAGCAGCCATTCACACTAGAGCACAAATAAAATTGTTTTAACCCCAAATCATGAAACTCGCTGCTAAATTAAACATACAGCTGCATCTTGATTGTTGCCGGCAACCCGCAGGGCATCAACTATTTTATCTTCCGAGAAGCCCATTTCTTTCAAATTGTCTAAAGCCTGTAGAATAATAATTCTACATTAAGACAGTTATAGCAAGACTTATATAGTAAGCTTCTTGTAGTAACTGTATACCCTGATATTAGGTCGAAATTCTTTCCGTTTGTACACTTTGAATGCCTCTAACAACTCGGACACGGTCAGAATTCCAGTGTCTTCATCATCAACCGATCCAGCAGCTTCTAAAATACGCAACAAGATAAGTTAGAAATGCGGTGAAACATTATAACAGCTGAATTGCAATTGTCTTGGTCAGTCCAGCATCTATCAATTTTGATACCTACCCACCGCGGTTGCATTTTCTTCCGGAGCCTCGTGACTACGCTCTTCCACTTCTCCCTGGTTTTGCAAAAGCCATTCCATGGCTCTCATTGGTGACGAACTAGAATACATAAAAGAAATATTGGCAATTGAAACCAAAAATTATCCCTCAAAGTAGAACCATAAACCAACCCTGATTCCTTAAGGGCTTTCACGGTCATCGCTTCGGAAAAGCCCATGTCCGTAAGCTGTTTCACAGCCGCCGGATCAACTCCATCATATGTCCTTGTAACAGTACTTTCTGATTCACCAATACACACACAGCATTACGTTTAGATCGAAATACAATCCTATATTTTTGTAAAATATATATCCGTACTTTTCCTGGCTCTTAGGATAGGTAGCGCATTCGCATCGTATTGTTGGACTTTCTGCGCGGCACTTATCAGTGATATCAGGATCTTGTGTAACTCAGGTTGAAACTATATAAACAGGGAATATTATAAATTATTGGGGAAATGTATATATTTAGATAAAATGCAAACAACTTTCGATCCACACCTCGACAACTGTGATCACATCATCGGTAACTCTGACTTCGTTCCTTGGGCTGAGGTGAGCTGTGCGGGTTTTTATTTCAGATTCGTCAGGGCCTTCTAGATTAGCATCCTTCTGAACAAAATTAATTGATCCAATATATGTATACACCTATATATACTGGCCTTATAAAATTAATCAACCCTACTAACCTCATCTGTACCTTCACCCGCAGCAGAGTTTTGCAATCCTACTCGTCTCCTGAGCAGCAGCAACTCGTCTGGAAGTCAACAACATGGAAAACAATGACGCAATGTTGTTACAATTAATTGTTGAGCAACCGCGCAACTTTCTTGCGCGCCCCGAACTTCCGCGCAAGTAAATTCGCGCATGGCGTACATAGCAAATGCACCGGTCATGTGATTCAATATGGCGGATATCGCCTGGCGCGTCAAGGAAGTTGCGCAACCCATTTTTCCGCGTTTACCGTTGTCTTTCAGGCCTTCTTGGGCCAATGTCAGGTCGTCAGAAAGTTTCCTGGAGTCGGTTTTAGATACAAGGACCAATTTATAGGAAGCCCCAGCTTTGATGGTCTCGGTCGGGTTGTAAAAATGTCCGAGCGCCATCAACTTCACTTTGTCGACGCTGAAATCAGGGCTGACATCGAAACTCCACACGAAACTTTCGGCGCTGATTACGCATATCTTGATGTTTTTCGAGGCAAAAAGGCTGCACTCGGAAACTAGCATTTCATTACTGTGATCGCGGCTCCTTTTCGTCCTGCGTCCGAGACACAGCATCAAGTCGATCATCCGCCATTACTCGGCAATCACTGTGACGTCACAAACTAGTTCACGCCCATTGTGACGTACTGTAATAAGGTGAACCGTATATATGTCTATGGGTGAACAACCTCATTGGATGACCCAAAGGATGATTTTTACCCCGAATCTTTATTATTTTCAAAATATTAATTTGTATTTAAAAATCAATTTCTATTTAAAAAGTTGACATTTATATGTGTCAAAAATATTTTCCTTCTTTTTTTCTCCAATTTCTGCATTTTTAGACTTCCTAAGATCATTTTTTTTACCTAGAATAAAAAATAATAATTTCTATAAGAATTTTATAAAAATATTGAGTTTTATTGTACGCATAGTTTCTAATTTTAAAAAACTATACGCCTATATATAGTAAAACTTTGGTTGCTGCATGAAATAAAAAAAAACCTTCCCTGTGGGGACAACAGCAGCTGACCAGCATAATCATGCACGCTTAATATTTTAAATCATAATACGCCAAAAAAGCCCAGTACAATCAGGTGCACAACATTGAGAAATTTGCTCGTTTATTAATAAAGCAATTAATCGATGCAATGAGGATGAAACAGTGTTAATTGACAGTTATTCATTAATATACCAGTGGCTTGGCACACATATCACCAGTCGAGCATTGAAGGCACATACATACATACATATCGATGCCCCGCTTGTCAAACAATTATTCACACTTCAATTTATGTGGAATGACCATCGAGGTAACGTTACAAACAATTTGGTCAAACTTTAAAGTACAACCACAACACCTTGCTGTGATTGAAAGTCACATTACTCCTAGAAGCAGAATGTAATTAATACGTGTGAGAAAAATACAATCCTTCAAGAAAAGCTCAGCATATCTATTCCAAAACAGAATAATGCTGGATACAACTTCACCAGCATGTCAGGTACCACATGATGCAGGGCTGCTGTAGTAATATTAGTATTCAATTCACTTTGGTAGAGATCAAAACCATTTCGCAATAATTCCTATAGTGGATTGTTGATATATTTGTGGAATGATAGTTCGTAGATACATGCGGTACATGTTAAACCCCAACTTTCATTAATTGCCACAGATAAAATATAAATATCTGGGACACAATACATTAAACAAACTTTAGAACACTCCTATTGTTAGTAAGATGCACTGAAACAGTATTCTAGCTAGCTTTGGCAATGTGGGGATAATATTAAGAGATGGGGAGAAGTTTTCTGATTGGTTCAACAACCAACAGTGGAAGAAGCAGTGACCGAAAATTGCTCCAAGAAAGACTTTTAAATACTATATACCATTGATAAATTTGGAAACAAACATTCCCACTTGGGATGCTGCGAACAGCACACTATAAGTGGGGACTAGATATCTTCAAGGTCCAAACTTTCCATAGATGGCAGTGGTTCAGGAGTGCCATTACTGTGTGGTTTTGCTCCAATGTCAGAGTCGACCAGAGATGATAGGCTTCGAGGTGTCACGAGCTCCAGGGCTCCTCCAGACAACATACCGCCCCTCCAGTTCTCCGCACCACCCATGTCCATACCAAAGAACTTGGCTGGGTCATCGAAGTCAGCTTCATCTATAGCAGGTTTCCTTTGGGTTTGAGCCGTGGGTACGTTGATCGAGATGGGGTCCGAGGCAACACTTCCTAACCCTGGCCTGATGTGACCGGGCATATCGCGAAGTTGCGGCACTTCACGCACTCTTCCTTGGGTACGTCCTGCGGGAACAAACAATACAAGATAATGTTTGAGAAAGTTTGTGTTACATGCATGAAAAACAGCAACGTTCATTTGTTGTATTTATACGCATCAAGTCGATTGAAACAAAATGGCCGTCGTGTGACGTCACAAAAGCAATAAATTGCAATCAGGTTGTGGACTACCTGTACTAGCAGTGTAAGCATTTGTGCTACAAGTAGTTCGACAACCAATACCAGCACATTATTGAGAATGATATAAGGTGTAATGACAGGGACATTGTTAAGCCTAGATCATGTTGTTGTCCACCATACTGTATAATGTATTGTATTTTTATGCATCTTCCCTGAAGTACACAAATTAAATAAATTGTCATTGTGTCATTAGAATTGTGCACAAGTGTAAAAATAACACCATAATGTCATAACATGTAGTTTTTATATAATTTTATTGCAATACGAAAAACCATTACAGACACACAATGAGCTAAATTTGTAAATAATTTAAGTCAACTCGTAATGTGTTAGTTCCCAAATTTGAAATGTTTTACCATTGGAGTTACGTATGCTACAATAAACTTCCAAATTCAAAACCAAATATTTCAACTCAACTATTACTATATATCATCTAACTTTCCCCAATAATTCCACAATTCCACCGCATTCCTGACATTGTCGGCAAACTGATATCACCGGTATATTTGCATTTGGAATTAATTTCACACATTATAGCTTCATCACATACAACCCATAAAACACAAAATAATTTCAGAATGAAGGAGGGGAAAAGCAGCAACTCCGATTGTTTACAATAGTCGGAAATATTTCATCACAATGCAACAATCCAACGTTTCAAAAATGGGGTCTCTTACTTAGAATGCTTGCCCGTGTGACATCTGCCAAATCCGCAGGATCGTTAGCCTTGTTGTAACCTTTGTGCATCATCCTGCAGGACTCAATCTCTTGTTGCAGCTCCATTACACCCTGTTCCATTCCTACCCACACACTTCTCTGTGCACTGAAATTCTCCTTCAGAGCCTGCAGATAGATTTCATCAATTACATAACAATCATGAAAGGATGTAAAAACAACAAACACTGCAATTATCATAAAAAGCACAATAGAAAATACTTTGCCTTTAATTCTGCTTCGTGGCCTTCTCCAGAATCTCGCAACAACTTTTTCTGTTCAACTATCAGCTGATCCTGCAAAACAAGATCCAGATCTCTTGATGGCAAATTCCAATACAATATAGCACCAAGAACAAACACCATTTTACCTTCTTTAACATATTGTTCTCCAGATCATGCACACGGCGCTTGGCAGCATCTAGCTGGGTTTCCTTTACTTCGAGCATCACTCGCAGATCTGTCACATGTTCAAGATTTTAAAACCGAATGCATCACCGTTATATTTAATACAAGTTGAAAACACAATCACTTTGGATTTCCTTTACAGAAGCCTGTTGAAGTGTGGCCATCTCCTCTTCCACCTGCGCAACCATTCCGAAACCGTTTACTTTTTCCTGGTACCGATGAAGAAGCTCGCCCATCGTCAGCAATTTCTCATTGGAAATAGCAACCTAAATTTAACAATTATCAATTTTGAAAGTTCCCCGATATGTATTACCCCGAGGCATTGTAAACAGATTTATGTGACCTTGGCCTTCAGTTCTTCGTTCATCGACACATCCTTTTGGATGGCTTCTAGATCATGTTGTTTGTTAAACAGATCAGCCTGAGCTCTGTGCAAATCCTATTAGGCATAGCATTTATGAACACCTCATCATAAACAAATTACGAGATACTCACATGCATAATACCTTTGTTAGAGTATTTATTTCAGCTGTTTTCTTGTTCAGGATCCAATTTTGATTGCCATTTGTTTCTTCCAAAGTGGAAATTTTCTCGGCACAATCTCTAAAAGGGAGAACATCACGAAGACATTATTTATATGTTGCAATATAACGTGCATTACATATTTGCAATTGCATGAAATTTTTAATAAAATTTTAATTTTGCAACGTGGATTTATTTTGCATGCTAATAGCAGTGATGACAATACAACTATTTTAAGTTTACTTCAATTCCTTTTTGTATTGTTTGCATTCTTGGTGCTTTTCCAAACGCAGGGAACAAAGCTGCTTTTGAAGTTTCTCTAAGTTTGCAGTCAAGTCAGATATCTCCCTTTCTTGTAAACTCATCTGATCCTTCTATACAAGTAGAAAAATACTCCGTGAATTAGCTTTCAAATATAAATAGAAGTCAGTTTTACCATGGCCTTGTTTTCCTCCTCAATGCTGAATGCCAACTTCGCTTTGCCCATTAGCCTCCTGTTACGCTCGGCATGCATTTCCTTGTTGTGACGCTCGAACAGCACTTGGTTGTGCAGAAGAAACACTTGTCCTTGCAAAACTTTTATATGTTCATTCAATGGTTTGCCTACGGAAAAAAGGACGTCATTTCAAAATTATTTACACATCCAAGAAATAAGCATACAAACAATTCCAGTATCAAAGAGTTAAACCTGGACTGGGCGTGACACCCCAATATCCGGCATGAGATGAGGAGTTTTTATGAAGCTCACTCGCAACCAAGATATGCCTGTTGAGGATTTCCGTGGGAGATAGATGCATAAAAACGGGCTCTGTGGTCTCCTGCGTGGTCCGAGCAGATTCCCCACCTTTCATGTTCTCCTCCAGCGACGAATTGCTTTGGCATTTGACACAGTACTGAATTGTCCATGGGGGAAAAGCGTACCGGTAAAACTGTTCGTAAGGTTGCACTCTGTCTGAGGCACTGGGAGACGAGGACAACCGTGGTGTCGTAACATTTCGACAAGTCTCCTCAAACTTGTGTGAGGACTCCAGAACGGTAAGGTCGGGCCAAGACCTCGCATGTACTGTCAAATGTCCTTTGTTGGTGCTTCGGCTGAAGGCATGTCTTTTTTTCACCCGTTGTTTTCCGTGGCTGTACGAACGAAGCCGCATCGAACTCTTGTCGAAAGACACATTGCACTCCTCAACGCTTGTTGCAGAAGAACTATCGGCCGTGATGTCCTTATTAAATGCAATAGCAAAATGTCAAAATGCAAGAAAGTGTAACGGTGGAAATAATTACTAGTACCGTAGACATGGCGTACGAAGATGACGACAACATAGTGAATGATGACAAAGCGGATGTTTGCGATTCGACTTCAGGAACCGTTTCTCCCGCATGACTCAATGCCTTCGCCACTGTGTCCTTTCCAGACTCGTCCTTCTTCAGTGACCGCTTGTCGACATCATACACGTCCATCACCTTTTGCAAAGCTATGCGCGGTGCCGGTGCGGGCAACATAGGACCACCCAAACTTCCCGACCTAACGTAGACACGTTGGGACCTAGTTTGGTCTTCACTGACTTCAGGGTACAAGAAAGCCACACTTTGTTCTTTCTTTCTTGGAGAAGTTGGCAATGACACGTCACCACTGGGTCTCCTGCTTTTCACTGTAAAATAAAAAACATGACTAAAATGCTGCAAAACACACGCAGTGAAGCATTATTCAACGAAAGAATCTATCTGGGGGGGAGTTGATTTGGTGCGAATCCGACGTCATCGCAACAGTTCCACCAAGGTTCCACAATTGGAAGGATGCATGGAACTGTCACGATGACGTCG
>JAQIWR010003045.1:0-10112 GCA_034695945.1 Glomeris hexasticha | reverse complement strand
TTAACATGGTGGCCAACCAAATCCTTAGAAAAATTCGTTACAGCGTTCTTTTCGTTAAAAGGAGGTTCGTTAAAAGGAGGTTTGACTGTATCCAGAGACTTTTTCGTAATAAAATACGATTACACACTTCCACTACAATGTTTTCCGGCAACACGACATTATCCGGTTGAGACTCGGAAACTCTTTTCAACTTGGCCGTTTTCTTCCCTCGGGGTTTTCGCTTCGGGGACTTGGCGACAGCTTTCGTCGGCGCGGTAGTTCCTTTGAACACCGCAGACGCCGGGCTACCTTTGTGTTTATTTTGGGCATGCCTGTACATAGTACGTCTGTATCTTGTCCTGCAATATAAAAACGATCCAATTAATACCAGAATAAAAATGTAACCAAACGAAATACGATCACTAACTTGTAACCGCATATCTGGCATTCGTAATCGCACTGTTTCGAGTGTAAGGGCAAATGGTCCCTGAGCATGGTGTGCGATCTGAAACTTGTGCCGCACACGTCGCACTTGAACTTTGGGGATTTTGGGTTGTGGTGGAAACGTACGTGTTCGGAAAGCTGTTTGGCGTCACGGCCCCTGTAGCCGCACTCGGCGCACGGGTACTTCCGCCCTTCTTCGTTGTGAAACATATCTTTGTGCTTGTCCAAAACGACTTGCGAGTGGCAACCGAACTCGCACAGCTCGCAGTTCAGAGGTTTGTTGTGCAAGTGGGACACGTGTTTGCGTAGATAGACCCGCGTCTTGCCGACGTAAGGGCAGAGTGGGCAAGGGTACTTTTCGGACCCGTCGCCGTGCATGTTCTTCATGTGCCGTTTGAGGGCCACCACGCCGAGTAGCGTCAGACCGCATTTGTCGCACACCGCCGAAGCGCGGTTCTCTTGATGCACCTCCATGTGTACTCTCAGCCGTTCCCTTTTGGCAAAGTGCTTCTGGCACACCTGGCAGTTGTAACCTCCGTACTGCAAACGCATCGAACCAAATTAACATCTACGACTACATTTTGCGGACCATTGTAGTAAAAGTTTTCCCGTCAAAATTTTTCTCTTCATTAGGTAGTAATATTGTAATTTAACAAAAAGCTGCTGTCTACTCTGTCATGGAATTCATGGAAATATTACACCTTTTTGTACTAATTTTAAACTCACTAAATGGGTTGCCCTGTGATCGGCATACGTCGCCCAAACTCTGGTCGCAAAATCGCAATCGTCACATCTGTAAAAGTATTAAATATCGCAATTAGAAGACATTATTTTCAGTGAGAAATAGGGAAGTTGAAAGTGTTTCGTACTCGTAAACCGTTTCCTTGTGCATCTGCACGTGTCGGTTTAAGTTATAACTTCCTACGATATCCATTTTACACATCTCGCACTTGAACACCTTGCTCGCGGCTCTTCCATCCTCTTCTTTCTCACCGGTGTAACTTTCCTCCGGGGGCACCGTCTTGTCATGTGCAATTGCAAGATGCAGTTTGAGTGTTTCCCACCTCGATCCAACAACAGAGCAGAATTGGCAATGCAATAAACGGCTTCCTAAATGAATCACATTACATCATTTCTTCATGTTGTCGAAATCTAATAAATCACCGTTACATTAACACGAACCATCCTTGTGGCATTCGGTGTGAAATTCCAGCTCCATCCTAGATCGGAAAACAGTCCTGGGACAGACCGGGCAAGTAATCTCCTCCGGCAAAGTGTCGTCATCGACGCGAACCTTGTCATCTACTTCGCGCTCGTTTTCCTCTTCGCCGCCCCGAAAAATCTCCGCGTGTTCCTTCTGCATATGTTCCTTCATTCTGGTCCATAGTCCCGCCACGTGACTGCACTTCGAACAGAAGAACAACTTGCTGTCGTCCCGATGGCACGCGACGTGCAACTCCATGTCCTGCGTATGCGCCGCGAAAGTCGGTACGCAGACTCGGCAAATGGATATCATATGAATGGCGTCTTTTCTTTTCTTAACTCCCTAAAAAAATACATAATCTATTAATATCCCAATTCAATCGTTAATAAGTAATTAGTATAACCTTTGATGCCGTCTCAACTTCCATTTTGTCGGCACAATCTTCTTTCTTGGCTTCCGGTATCTTCTTTCTCGGTCTACCTCTTTTCTGCTTCTTCGGCTTCTCCATTTGAGTTACGTCAACTTCAATAACCATTTTGTACGTATTATCCCCAGTGTTGTCATCAACAGCATCTTCGGAGATCTTAGGTAATTTAGCCGAATTCGCAACCGACTCCTGGATGTCGTTCGCCATGTCCGCGGTCCTTTTCCTTCTCGACCGATGCATCATGCGCGTCACAATTGCTGCAAAACATTTCTCGTTCGTTCAATTGCAATAATGAATCGTTTTTCTTATAAAACTATCAGATAAATCTAAGTTTACCCGATTTCCCACTCGCTCTCAGATTGGTTCGCAATCCGTAACTATTGGACCCCGAGTTCCTTACGCTTATCGGGTTGTTCGGGACCTCCGTTTCCGTTTCCGTTTCTTTTTCAGCATCGTCTCCGACTACAGCCTCAACTTCTTGCGTGTGTTTTCGCAAGTGGATTCGAAGTGCCTTCTGGGAGCTAAACACAACGTTGCAATCCTTGCACTGAAATAAATTTCCTCTATCAGAACATAATATGGAAATTTCCTGTTATTTCATTACTTTTTGAAGACAGCATTTACAGCATGTAAGATCCTCTTTCGGACTGCCGTCGTTTCCTTTCCCGTTTCTTCACCATTTTCGTTTATCGACGCGACATCACTCGGCATCCTTCCGTAAAGTATCTGGAACGGAGAGACTCCGTCTTCTTCCGTCACGCGCCGTCTCAACGAATATACTTTTGCCAACAATTTCTTACTCCACGAATCACCACAACTCCACAACCAATCTTTGATCTTCTTCAGAAGTGGTACGCGTGACTCTAAAATGCCATCGTCACCGGCATCCGCCGCAACGTTCCACCGTTTCAAAATATCACTCGCGTCGTAACCACATTCAGCGAAATGTGTCCATCGTTTTGTTACAAAGTCTTGTATATCCGACACGAAAGATTTGCTAATGTCTTTAAATACGCATTTAGCCATCGAGTGCCTGCAATTATTGTGAAAAGAATTAAAAATCTGTTATTTCAGTTTATAACGTTAAACTTCACCATTTGCAATTTTGCAATAACAATTAGGGTACCTGGCAAAACATTCAACGAGGAATTCTCCGATAACATTTGCACTGTTGTCATCAATTGCTTTCGCTTCTATCCATTGTGAGAATGGATCATAAACTATTACGGCGTACTGTTCCCCGTAACTGCCTTTCGGCAGCGGTCCGATCACCTCCACGACAACCTGGAAACGCAAAATTAATCCTGTTGAATAAAACATTCATGAAACAGTGTGGAAATGGCTGAATACATTCTAAGCACCTGTTTCCAAATTTGAGAAATATTATTGGAAGTTGACTTGGAGCACGTAATGCAATTAGAAACGTATTTTTCAACATCCATGCGGATCCCTCTCCAGTAGAATTTCTCTCCCAATTTGCAATAAGTTTCACGTTTTCCCAAATGAGCATCTAATTATAAGATGAAATAAGTAATTAAATCATTGTTGAAAATATCCACACAATTCTTTTCACCTTTCTTAACACAATGCGAGCTTTCTATGGCTCGCAGCTGTTCGGCTTTGGTAGTCAAAACAGGAATTTGCTGCTCATTTCTCACGTAGAATAATTCTTCTCCTATTTTCTACAATGACAACATGTAAATGTAATCAGGGAATATAATATATAATATCAAATTAACAGGGGGATTTAATATGGAATACTTTGTAATCGACAGCAGTTGCTTGTAGTTCTTGCGGAGGAGTCTTGCATACTGAATTGTTTTCCTTACTCAAAAACTCCAACAGGTCCTTGTAAAATGCTGTGCACATTTTGAGCAAATATGAAGCTCACAACCTAGAACTTGAGAAAATAATAAATACTCATTAATTATTTGCATTAATTGAGCAAAAAATTTCCAGTTTATGAATGAAAAATAAATTGACATTTTCGTAATTATCCTTGGCAATTAAGTGTCTTAATAACTTTCCTTGAAAAGCTAATTATCATATTCTGAAACATCAATGTTTAAAAAATGCCAAAAGATTTTTTTTTATTTATAAAAAGTGTATGTTTTTGGGATGTGACAATGCACCCACTAAAATTCCCTTCACTTTGCCCTTTAAAATTCAGAAATAAGACAAACCGTTTTAAACTTATTTTCATAATAAGTGCGTACGTTCGGACGTTCGTAACAACGAAAAATGTTGCGTTTAAAATGTCGATTACAAAGACTTCAAGAACAGAATATGGACATTTTGAGAGAGCCGATCACGTCACACTGACTACAGTTGAATCTGTCGTTGCCTTATGGCCGCTTATGGCATTATTTCCCTCAAGCACGTACCAGAAATGCATCTGTTGCCTTCTCAACGCAAACTGAGAAATATTTGGCCTCGTTTGGCAACAAATTTAAGCAGGAATGCAAATGTGCAGTTTCGTAACGTCCTGTCCCAGGTTCAACATTCGACAAAATGGCGGCGGAATCGGGCGAAGAAACTATTCGATACGTTACTACACGTACCGGTTTGTACCGGTATTGGTTGCAACCGTATCGAGCAATGACGTAATAACAACATTACGACCATGTTGCGACCGGTTGCGTAAGTCAAATTAAAATTTGAATCTGCAAATGTTTCTACATATTTAATTAAGAATCATGCAGGGCAGAAAATAAACAACTTACGACCATGTTACGACATAAGTCAAATTAAAATTTGAATCTGCAAATGTTTCTACTGTATATGTTTTAATATTAACATTTATCCCAACTGTAAATGATTTAATAAGAATCATGCAGGGCAGAAAATAAACTAGTTGTCACAGATGAAATTAAATGTCAAAAGTTGGAAAATGTCAACCGCAGACATATATAAGAAAATTTTAATTTAAATTTTAAATCGACTAAATTAAAATTTATATAACTGTATGTTGAGAACTGCTGGTTATAGAAACAATTATTAAAGACTGATATTATTTTTAACAAAAATACATTAAAAACAGAATTATAATTAATTTCAATGATAAACAACTATAAAATAACCTATAAACAAAGGAACAAATCTTACTATAATAATGTGATATTATACAATATTATATTACATATATTATATAATAATGTGATACTACTCGAACACAATTTTCTCTCGTAATCGTAAATTTTACTAAAAGGCACTCTATAGCATCATACGTACAGGACGTAAAATGTCGAATTAGCATCACCTTAATATAATATAATATAGTTACAACCAGTCCTTTCATTGGATAGGCAATATTCTATTCCAAATAATGTCACACAAATTCTTTAACATATGTATCCCTGTTTCACGTGTCCATCGCTTGGTACTTATCCCTGCACGAATAATGGACAATGTCCCCGTTTGGAAACCTCGCAAACGCACTATAATCAAACAATATCACAATACTATATTGACCATTCATTTTGTTTCTTAAACCAATCAGAGTAATATTTCACCTATTTCCTATCCGTTTCTTGCACGCGATGCAGTTGTTCAGCTCCGTGATGACAATTTTCTGCCCCTGATGTACTATCCTCTGCTCCTCCACCTGCAAAGCAGTCTCAATTGCGCTACCAACCCAAACATCTGTAATTAATAAGTGTAATATTACCTGTAAATGCTCGGCATATAAAAGACTTCTAACTATCTGACAGCTTCTTCTCTTGGCAGAATTAGCCTGAAGTACGCGGTCAAGGTACGCGCGGATGTCAACGATGCGAATCTCGTTCGGCATAATGGATAAAGCCTGCAAAAGCCAGCCAAGGTTATTATCCCACAATCTTAATTCAATATACCTGCGTACTTTCATCGAGTCAATCTCATTAGGATGTTCCTGCAGTAACGTCAGAGCAGCGTTTACGTTCGGTTGCCAATCCGGTGGACTGGGAACGAGTCCGCACATCGTCGCCGCGTCGGGAGGAGATACGTACAACCGTAATAGAGAAAGATACACCTGTGGCACAAACGTTACAATAAGTACCTCATCTGAACACCACATGTATTCGCATTCTTACATCTCTGCTGTTTTCCAACTTTGGGTTGTAAGTGTTACGGCAGTAATTCTCCGCTTTGGACCGGTCTTGAAGGACGCACGTGTAGATGGCCAACGCTTGTTCGTGTCGCCCAATCTTGCCCATCAAGATGGCCCTTTCCTCGTGAAATCCTTCGGTAGAAAAGAAAACAAAGTATTAAAGTACACTAAACACGTGTTCACTCGTTAATCTAAAAGCCAGTACCATTGTAAGGGAACCGCACTAGGATCTGTTCCGGCAAATATTGATCGGACGTGCGCAAGAATTCCAGTAACTTTTCCCTCAAAATGCAAATGCTTTCTGGTTCTTTCACCTGTTGTTCTTGGTTTGACTCTGCCATATAACATAGTACACTGTGTAACCGGATTTAGCAACACGTAACCAATACTATGTTCATCCGCGTAATAACGACGTACCCTCTCGCTGAGATCGGGAATGTTGCGTTGTAAGTGCCGTAAGTTGTTCTCGGTACTGGTGAATAAGTGCGTTGTGGAAGAAAGGATTACCATCTTTCCAAACGTGGATCACGTGTTCCTACACCCAAACAATATTTCATTACATTTGGTGAACTATACGATTGGCGAACTTGAAATTAATCAAGATCCAAGCAGCAATTTAGTTCCAATCCATTACCAGGTATGGCACAACCAGACTCCTTTCGGTCTTCAGTAAGTACTCGAACACCTTTTCTCTCGGAAGGGCTTCCACTTCCAGCAGGTCTTCGGTGAACACCTTCAGACCGCTTTCCGGGTGAGCCTTCAACACCCACCCGGCAAACTCAAAGATCAAGTCCAGATGTTCCTTTCCTAAAGGTACCCAACCCAGACACACAATATAACGTTCAGTATTAATTTCCACGCACAAACACACACAGAGAGAGTATTTATTTTCATTGTCAAGTTCACCCAGATGTTCGAGGTAGAGGACCGTTCGCTCGTGTCCCTTCAGCGGCGAGTCTGTCTTTTTGGCGTGCCGTAGCAGAAGATCCAAAGCCTTCCTGTGCAGACCTTTTCTTTGGTAGAATATGATCAACTCACTGTATTTGTGGTGTTTCTTAAGGGCACGTTCACTCTCCTCAATATGACAGTTATTGTCCGGCAGTCTGACCAACGATGCCACCAACGCATCGTTAGTCTTAACATAAATCATTTCCCATTAGTTTTACTAGTTCGTTAATTTCTCCACTGGCTAGACAATACCTGAATGTAACACTTTAATAGTGTGGTATCGATGATCTGCAGCAGCTGCTTCCTGGACTTGATCGTCGCCGTACCTTCCACGATGGCCGTCGCGTTCCCCACGTCTGTCAAGCTGATGTCCCTCATGAGAGAATGCCTAACTTGAATTAAGTACTCTATCAGAGCCAACAGCCCATTCTCCAGGTCTAATCCGGCAAGTTCGGGCAGAATTCCGGGATATTCTAGCTGTTCGCGGAAACCTTGCGGTAAAAGGTCCGGGAAGAGACCGATGATGTGCGAAGGATCTTGAAGACGAACCGCGATCGTTTAGTTGCAATATACATTACTTTAAAGGGAAATAACACGGTATGCACCGGTATCGAGTTCGTAAAAAATGGTCATCGCTTCCTTAAATTGACGCTTGCAGAAGAGGTCGAACGCGTAAAGGTTACGTATGTGTTGAACGCGCCGTGTTTTCGTATCTTCCTCGTCCTCTAAAATATCCTGGGGGAAAAAAGGTTCTTCCAGGTTACTTCCCAGTAAGGGTTCACGGCACTGTACAGTGACGAATAATAACTCACAACTAACTGCAGTGCCAGTTCAAACTGTTTCGTCTGAAGTAGCTGCGGAATCTTCTGATTTACCGGCACCGCGCATAGGCACCAGATGTGCGACGTAGAAGCCACGTAAAGTTGGCCCTTGCTGCAATACGTTAGCAGACGAGGTTTCGACAACTCCATGTTCTGGATAAGCAGCTTTGGTTCAATCGTGCGAACTTCCACGCATTTCGGCAACACGCTGACCAAGTACGGCGCGTCGTGCTCTGCGATATTATATAATTATTAAAATACAGTACAACACGCAATATTGACACTATATTCTGCCTATTAACCCATCATGATTGGAGTTTCAGACCACGTCACTGCGTACTTTTGGGTGGGATGACCATCAGTGTTTATAAAAATAGTTTGCTCGTCTCTTCCCAGAGCAAATCTACCATCGCTTAGCGTAATGGCGCGCGGTTCAGGGTGCTTCCCTGTAGGAAAGAGATCACGTTGCTCTCCCGATACCTGGACATTATAGCATAAAATGTATAGATCAATCAATCTGTATTTATTTCCAGGGCCCCAAAGGGTAAATTAGAAAACATAGTAAAATACTGTAACAAATAACTATATGACGTACTTTAAGTAAACAATATTCCCCTTTGAATCCGACGCATAATGACTCCCCGGACCATGCTATTACTTTTGGTAGGTCTGGGACGTTTAATTCACTCTGAAAAGTTTAATTCTTATTAAGTTCATCATGGTCGATAACAAATTTTCATTACACGCCGATTCATGCACGCGCAAGCTTACGGCCAGCTCGTGAAAATTCCGGTTCTTCCAGTAATAAAGCTGCAGGAAAAGGCAAATGAAACAAACATGAATAAAAAGTGTTGTATATCATAACACAATTGTCAAACCACAACCTGAATTTTCCGTTTGACCGCGACACACATACGAAGTGTCACGGCAACTTCACCGGTCTGCGTCTGTGGTCTCTATAAAAAAATCAATAAGACAGTGAAACGTTTCTTAATTTATTCCATTATTTAGCAATTGATTCAAATGCTTATTATATAGACAATTGAGAACATATATTGCCTTGATATCGAGAGTGAAAAGTGTGGCTCCTTTCGTGCGAGACAGCAAAGCGATCACCGGGAAATTGAAGACAGCAAGATCATGGACACTAACAACATTGTCTGTATTATATACATGTAAGCAAACAGGAAACTTGTTAAATTAACCCTAGACATTCATTCTCATCATGTGACATCCACTCATGATTCCAAAGTCACTCGCCAGAAAGACCAACCAGAACTTGTAAATCCGGTACGACTGCAATCTGCAAAAGCAAGATTTATCAGTGACATATATGTCAGATTTCTAAACTGAAAACGTGCAATTGAATTGCATTGCAACAGCTTGCTCGCAAGAATTCCATATACCGTTATATTGACTTTATTGCACGCAATAAAAATTGGCGCAATCAGATTTCTAAATACAATTCTTTCACATACAAACCTGTGTAATTGGTTTCTTGGAGAAATACTTGTTTGAGCGTACGAGTTGAACATCAAATTTATGATCTGTAACATTTTAATTAACCTTTAAAGGTTTTTAATTGAAAAGTACATCATATATTTTAATTTATATACCTGATGACGAATTAGGAGTAATGCTGTACATGAGGAGGTGACCCTGCTTCGTCCCAACCAAAAGGTTGTCATCTGCAAAGATTTAATTACATGATTATCAAACGCTATAATTGCGAAATTTAGGAGTTTTTGTAATAATTTTCGACGATTAAAAACAGGTTTATAATTTACCGTAGGCTGCGAGAGACTCGATCTGCAGGGGAAGTCCCTCCAAAATAAGAACTGGCTCGTAGGCATTGTGCATTTTTCGCTAATAAATAAAATATCGCCCTGGATTCCATCAAAATCAAAAATCAAATCCGAGAACAACACTCATATTCGAGCATATGATTCAAGAGACAGTCTCAATTTAAATGTATCGATAATATCGATATAGCTGTGCAATTCTCTACCCACTACCCATCACCAAGTCATCACATTAGGACGCCATTTTGATTCCCGCCCAGGCCAATATCAAGGCAAACATAATCAAAATGGCGCCCAAGAGTACAGGTTGGCATCGGTCGCATCAATGAGCTATATATAACCTACGGTTAGAGGAGGGGCAAGCGTTCTGCGGCTAGCGAAGCATGCGCGGTGCCGATGA
>JAQIWR010003044.1:0-10114 GCA_034695945.1 Glomeris hexasticha | reverse complement strand
TTCCGACTCGATAGTTCTTCTGAGCCGCCATTTGCATTCGATTTGGATTGTGATCGGCAGCGCTCTTCCCAGACCCGTCATACGAGCCAACCAATAGGTGGCTCAAGAAATCGGTCAATTGGATCCAAGCTGGGAAACGAGTGCAGTAAGTGCAAAAATTCTTCTTTTAATAAGTTATTTCAAAATAAGTTATAAATTAATTATTTTGATCAATTGCAGGCTTGATGGGAAACCTTCAATGGGTCCCTGCAACATTTTCACGCATTTGTTCTCGCATTTGTTCTCCTCCTTTCGGAGGAAAGGAACTTTATGACCCAAAAATATTATTTCCACACAAATTAAATGCACAGAAAAGGGCGATTTCACAGACTTTTGGGCCAGGTACTTATAGTAATACTATTACACACAGACTGACCGCCGTATGTGCTAATTTACAATTACCTATTATTAAACGTTAATTACACTTTCGTGCCATTGATAGTTCAATATTTAAATTTTAGAACTTTGTAAGCCATTGATTGTATTTAATTATTATGCTGGATGAATAAATGTACTCGTAGTAAGCATAATCATTTATTTTCTTGCAAAGAATGGCAGCATGTAGCAGAAATAAAACCATTCCAGTTTTGGGATTACTACAAGTACATATACGAAGTTAACATCTCTTTCTACAACAACAAGTTCACATTTAATAGGCGAGTAGCTTTGTAAATTTAAGGTGGCATCACAGTTTTATCGGAGGGTAGCTGTCTAGGTCGAGAGTATTTTGTGTTCGTGAACATGGTATTCGTTAAATGGGCACTGTTAAAAGCCAAAATACACACAATTAACCAAAATAAATTAGACATAATAGTTCAAAACACGCTTTTTTATTTGAGTTTTTGTTTGTCTCTGTGCGTTTTACATAGACTTTGCAAAAAATTCGCAAATATTGACAATTTTTTGCTATTTCAGCTGCAGTACGGAACCCTATATAAAATTTCTAGACAATATAACCTAAATGTCTAGATATATGAATTTTCTACATGTTATCTTGCACAGCATTGCGTGGTCGGATTTTTGATATCTTTAATAGTTTTTGAGTTATGAGTGAAAAACGAGTTTCTCAAATTGTCAACAAAAATGATTTGTCACTCATTACTCAAAAACTATGATCAATATCAAAAATCGGGCCAGGCAATGCTGTGCGGAATAGCATGTAGGAAATTCATATGAAAAGAGATTTTGATTATGTAGTCTAGATAATTTACAAAAGGTTGCATACTGCTTCTGAAATTGCAAAAAAATTGTCAATATTTGCGAATTGTTTGCAAAGTTTCTGTGAAACGCACAGAGACAAACAAAAGCTCAAATAAAAGAGCTTGTTTTGAACTATTGTCTAATTTATTGGTACTAATGGTGTTTTCTGGCTTATAACAGTGCCCATTTAACGAAATCCATGTTCACGAACGCAAAATACTCTCGACCTAAACAGCTACCCTCCGATAAAATTGTAATGCCACCTTCAGGAAGTTTAGTTTTTAAATTGAGTGAGTTTCGCTGCTGTACACACAATGGATTTACTGTTTGTCGGTTTCTGTTTTCTATTATAACTCAGTAAAGGTAGATTAAACATTTTGAAATGAAGGATCATATAAGCAGGCGGAAATATGTGAGTTTGAAAATTGGTTTTCTTGCGTGAAATGTAATTACTGTGAGCGGGGCAAATATAGAGGAACACGTAAGCGGCAAGCTTAACAGATAATCCCTGTGGGAATGGGAAAGATTAGTGGCAAAACTAAAATGGCATTTGCTTGCGGCAAAATCGATGATGTATTAATCGCTTGAAAATGGATATAACGCCTTATTTGATACGTTTTGTGTTATATGTGACAGGAGAGAGAGGTGCTTCCGATGCATCGTCATCCACGAGAAACATCCCAATGTGCTGCAGTACAAAGAGAGTAAGTGCCAAATCGTGTTACACCCTCAAAATTAAGTAATTATAATCTATATCACTCTATAAGATCTGCTGGGCATGCTTGAAGTATTGCGTAGATTTGGTTATTATCGGTGAATTTCGCTGCGCGTGACGGCATCGCAGCGCTAGCCTACCATCATTGATTCTGCTGGCAGAGCATACATATACAGTAATCATATGTCTCTATTGATCCCATTAACTACTACTGTACATGAGAATACCACCTTTAACATATACAGGGGGGTATCATATTGTCCGTAACCGCCCCCAAAGTTCACAAAATATGCGGGTTAGTGAAATATGGTTTTGGGACAGTATAGGAAAGCAAGGATGAGGAATTGAATGGTGCCAACAAATTTGACCTTTGACATTGCCTTCAAGGTCATTCAACATGTAACTTTTGAACCGTGAAAGATAGACCCTCAAATGCAATTACGAAGTTGAAGAGCATGTAAAATTTAGTGGAACTGCAAGTTTTAATAACCATGCTGTGAACGTAAAACAACACACATGTAAAGGAAACAAACACATGCCTGTTTCGGAATAACTATGAGTGTAATGATTTTGTCTGCGCTAAGATATGAGCCGAGTTGCACTTCTCGCTGAGAAATATCTATTAATGACGTCGCATGTTACCTTGTCATGCATGGTGCAAAGTGTGTCATCGTCTTTAGATGCACACCAATCCATGGTGAATTTAAACATGCAAATTAATTGAATGTAGGCAATTTGGGAGTTTGATGCACCTTAAAGCTGCATGTTGAGCACTTAGATTGTATACAATTGAATTGATGCTTTCATATCTCACAAGAAGATGAACTTCACAGTGAAATGTGGTTGCATTTATATTAGGTATATGTAGTACAGAATTCGGTACAAATAAATATAAGAAAGATTTTGCAAAATGAAATCTGTAGATGCCACATGGTATACGTAGCTAGTGAACTGGTTTCGTATTTTCTATACTGGATCCATCAACTATGAAATTGGGACTGATTTCACTCGATCCTGCACATGTTGCACCGATTCCTCCAGCATATGTTAATATTAAGTTTGTTCAGTTGAGTTTAAATATTCGATATCGGGATGAATTCAATCTATTATAATCTGTCACATGAGAGGGCAGGATACAGAAATCTAGGAGATAATGTGAAAGAAAAGTAGAAATTGTAGAAAATTTGAGGAATGACTAATACATGCTACCAGATATCTACCTATAATGAAATCTCATCTTGACAACTGTTTAATAAATGCATTTTTTAACGAGATTCATTGATTTGTTCGGATAAAACGTGACGGTGAAGTAAAAATGCGATCTGATCAATTTTTGAAGAACCGATCGATCGAGGGGACTGCTTTACAAAAAACCTTGCTCTTCCTTCAGATTTGTATTCCTGGTGGAGTCATTTTGAACAATTTACGATGAAATCATCGTTTCGCAGCATCTTCAAAGAGTTTGCCACTCAGTACAACACATTTAATCTTGTATGTGGCTTGCTTGTTTGCAGTCGGATCGAAGATGGCCATTAAAAACCTGCATTTCGTCGTATTCACAAATCCCGAAAGTGCTGCCATTTTGCAAGCAGTTAGTTTCTCTCGGAAATAAGTTGCGCAGAAAGAAACACAATCTAATGTGAAAACAGTATAAAAGGCCAGAACACCAGCTAAACTAATCTAATAATCTGGACGACATTAGCGTTTTTAGCACCAAATTGGGAACTGAAATCGGTTCCATGCAATCTCTCTCTGCTATACAAGCAACCACTTGCCACCTGAGACAATCCACTCACAATATAAGCACTTTATGCACAAATGTATGCTTTTAATTGGTGCAAAACACCCAAGACTTTTAACCACTGGGGTACTATTTGTAAAAATGATATCAACTCCAAATTTCTCCTGAAGAATACATGTGCACAATTTAATTAAAGATTTAATTGTAGCAATGGGTATAATAAGCTTTACATTTCAATCTTTTCACCCTATTTATGAGAAATTGCCGAAGCAAGATAAGATATTTAGTTATGCAAAGACATTTTGAATTATGCATAGATTTTTAAAGCAAAAATATGCCTTAATCTGACATAACTTGAAACAGATGTTATGCAGTGTTTCTGCAGTAGTTTGTGCAAATTTCTTTCTGTGCAATACCAATTTTAGCACCAATTAGATAAGAATATTTAGCGGTATATTGTGTGTAAGTAATCATGGAGATATTTGTGAAATTGTAATTTATGATGCTGGAATTTGATGATGCTGTACAGCTGTCATATATTGGTCTAGCAACACTATCTTTAATGGCTTTCAAGATATAATCGCAATAAGCTAAGTGCCTTTCAACGTCATGAGCAATGCGGTTTTTTGTGTATTCAACTATAGCTCCCATTGTTTACTGCTTCAATATAAAGCGGGTCATTTATATTCATGGCAGCCATCTTGATTTCAGCCGTCTGCTCTTTTGGAATCTTGACCGTTTCAGTATTAACCGTTTGACCTGTCTGATGACGTTGTTTCCTGTGGCCTTTTAACGAATGTCCTAATCATGCTGGCTCTTCATCATCTTGACAGAATGTCCATTTATTTTTGCTGTCCAATTTATATTGTATTTGATAAGAACAAATGAGTTTTACTAAAAAAAGTAACCTTCCAAAATTAATATCGGTCAAATGCACTTCATTATATTGTACTACTGTTATGTCTCGTAGATTTTTTATGACTCGCATCACTATAGATAGGCTGGTGGCAAATATTTAAAAAGGAATTGCATATTTGGAATTTTATTCTGAGGTAATGACGCTTGAAAATTGTTAGCAGTGCACAGGATTTGCATGAATGACTTGGACTGAACAACGTATTGCTGCTAAATTGCACCTAATTAGCCAAGAGCTGCACTCGCAACAATGAGACTGCCATGTTATTGTGGTATACCAAAAGAATATCCATTGGTAATGGGTGGGGGGATTTAGTCTTTTAAAAGACTTAACGGGGGCAAACATGTTGGGCCATGGGCTTGTTGTTTTGTTTGCCTATTGTGCTGCATTGTACAGTGGCTGCATTTCAAATTTTATTGTCAAGTCTGAACAATATGGCCGAGTGTCCAAACTGAATACGTGAACAATGCTTCGAGTTTGGTTTAAAGAAAGAAATAAAAAGGAAAAATCCATTCAAGTTAACAGTTGTGTATAAGTTGAGCGAGATTACAATGGGCACATGTTATTTGGACTGGTGAATGGGATTTTGCAATCTGATTATACATTCAATTTGAATAGTGTTGATGCTATAGCCAATCTTGCTATAGCTAGATGACAAGGAACTATTAGTTACCATGTTAGCTAAGGGTAATAACATGTTCAATATGTTGATGCACGAGTAATGGTTGTGCCAGTTGAGCACGCGAGAGTACTGACATCATAATAAACTTTGATTTGCTCGGACCGAGAAAATTGGGTAACTGGTGCGTTTTGTGACCCACCCTGTATAGTAATATGTAGGAGAGCGTTGCTTTTGCTTATGAAGTTGATAGACGAGCAAATAATGGTTGGGTTAACGGAGCGTGGTGCCGCAAGCAGTTGTTGTTGGGCTCACAAAATTCTATCGATCGGTGGCCTTTGCTCGCAATATACGCCGTCAACATGTTACCTCTTTGACGTCATTTCCCAACAGCCTACTGCGACCCCGAAGACAGTTTGGAAAGCATGTGTTCCAGGATCAACGGAGATGCCCAACTATACTCAATGTTCCGAGGCAAGCTGACGCAGTACTATAACGCTTTACGCAAATGAGCATCGCACTCGTAGCCTAACACTATAGGTAACAGCTTGCTCGTTTTTGCTAAATTACTAACAGTGAACGCCACCCCAGAGCCATGTCCTTTCGCCGGTCCGTTCACGTTCACGTACAACCGTGGCAACGGAGAGTGCCGTTACCCGCTCAGCGCTGTCGACTCGTGCACCGAAGACTGGAAGCTCCTCTTCCGCTATCAAGCCTGTCCTGATATCCCTAGAACCGAGAGTGTTGGTACGAATACTCCAAGTGGATTTTTATATTTTGATACAGAGTAATTATTGTGAGTGCATTGCAGAAGAGGAACTGAACTGTTTGGCCACGTGGAAAGAAGGTTCAACGCGGTACCTCGTAGGACGGTTGGAGTTTGCATTGGCGATGACTAGCGAGGACAAGTACCGTTGCTTTGTAAGAGAATTCACTTAACCTCGTTTTTATATTGGTTTCTAGCCAATATGAACGAGTTTTTGCTGTTTAGATATACGAGGAATCCGACGATGAGACCGGGTACCAGGTAGCGCAGTCGGGAGATGCCGCTTGCATCGGACTCTTCTCGCCTTCGGATGGTTCTCGTACTATGCGGCTCACCAGAGGTACTGTACAACCACTTAAATAACCTCCACATGATGGTTCAATGGGCATTTTGTTGATATTAATCTAGCATTCCCACCATTGTCCTCTTGCGAGTTCCCGCACTGGGTTACAAGTACGCCAGCGTGGCACACGCTGGACCGTCGGAAGCTGTACACGTTTGACTTGGCCACTAACGCCACCTTCAACGTCACCAGCACCGATCTGGTGGATGATATCAATGGTCATAGCAGCCCTGAAATGCAAGTGACCTGCGTCGAAACCCGTGCGGGCACCGATAGACGGTTTGTCGCTGTTGTCTACACGACAATTGGCTGGTGAGATTTCCATCTTCATTTGACAATTTCCTTGTTTACATCCATATAAACTAAAACTTAAAATGGCCACATGAGGTTGTATATTAGTGCCCAAATGATATTGTATTGTGGAGCACACAACAAATTAACGTGCAGCGTTGTTACAGCCGCAACGGGTACGCATGCGCAACGTTCCACCGAAGAAAGGACCATGTGATAGAGCTGCAGCAAGGTAAGCGAATATATTCATTTGCAACGTAACTAAAAGGTTGCTTTCATGTACCAAACCTGTGTCAAACTGAATTTATGTTCTCCAGGGCAAATGGAAGCGCACCCAGATGATGCGTGCTCCAAACCAATCCACGGTGATGATGACGAATTTGTCACCCTTGTTTGTAAGTGCGTTTATATAACGATAACCCTTCACATATTATAATTATAAAGCATCATTTCTCATGATTCCTACCTGCATGAAGTAGTACGTAATTGAAAATACGGTTGTGTGACATAAGTGGAAATGTAAGAGACGGAAAACTGGAAGTTTGTGTATATATTTCAGCTACTTTCCACAGACCTGGTACATGTCCTCGAATGGGGAAATACAACGTAATAAGTTCGGAACGTTCCAATAACCGGAAGGACGCGTCGAAACGCGACCTCTGCCGGGGCTTTGCGGCGATACACATGGGTTGTGGCCGCACGGACCTGATAGAGTTTCAACCCAACTGTCCCACGCAACATGAAACTATAGGTAGGTGTTCTTTTAATATCATACGGACATTTGTGGTACTGTACTGGGAATTAATGTTAGTGTTCATCTGGGCACATAGCTTATCAATGTCACGGCAACTGGCAAGAGAACGGCACGCATTATCTCATTGCTAGCCTCCGAGGTTCCAATACAAGATTCTGTTTTGTAAGTGTGAGTGTGTGCATGCAGTTATTGATGGACTTGATGACAGAATGGTAATAACATGGAGTATATGCTGTTGATTAATTGTAGATATATGCCGAATCTGACAATGTGATGAAATTGTCGAGTGTGAGGGAGTCTTGTGACCGAAGGGTTCAACCAGGAGTCCAGGGCTTCATGGCTTTCAATGTAACCAGCCAAGGTAAGGTGTTGACTTGCAAATTGATTGGGGACTGCAAAAGTTTCTCAATCTCATGCTTAGGGAGCTTTTACAAATGATGTAACGCGAAACGGCTTGAATGCATGCAGGTAAATCTGGAAAATCAGTAGTATAAAAACTGTTTTGCATAAGATGAAAGACTTTTGCAGTTTCCACCGAGTGCCCTTATTCATGGAAAGCATCGATTTTGACAGGGGAATGCACAGATTCCAGCGCCGCATGGCGGCCGTCGGCCATCTTTCCCTTTGTTACCAATGTGGCGTTGTGGCTGTTGCACATGGTGGCGGTCACGTGATGGCCGCCACTGGCGCTCGTACGACACGATACACACATATCCTCCTCCTCATGCTTTTTATGACCAAAGGGCCTGAGGGGGAGGTGGAGGGATAGGGAAAGGTTGGGGCGTCGTCTCTTTTAGACCTAGTGGTAGAGGTGCGCTGGTACATGCAAATATAGATCCACGAATATACTGATTACTACACATATAAATATGCCCTATCAGTTTACACATCAATGGATAATGTGGCAATAAAGCGAACAGTCAGCTGAAATTAAACGATGATAATTTATAAATTGTGATGAATGATGCAAAATTATAACTGCGTGGCCCAAGTCGATCCCCTGGGGTGATTTTGCGGAATTTTGCCACGAGGTGGCGTGCTGGAGCTCTACTTCTATTTATTTCAGGCTGCCTAGGGTGGCATCTTTCGATCATGTAACCTTAATCATGTGTAATTAAATCAATACTAAAAAGAAAGATTCAATACATATCAAAAATGAATGAAACAATTATTATAATGGCTGCTAGAAATTTAAATTAATACATGAGCATCGCAGAAAATAGTATTTGGTTTCATATTGCTGTATTTAATTGTTTAAAGTTGCTGCAGATTTCAAAATGGTGCATTTGTGCATGTAATTATTGCATGTGCCATAGATTTATTATTTGGGGGCTGTAACTAACAAACAACATTGATCAGAAACACGTTTTGTGCAACTTTATTGCGAAGAGTAGGTTGCATGAGCAATATTGCCATTGGCCATACCAAGTGAAAGTGGCGACCTAATTGGACTTGTTGCAATAAAGTTGCACGCAATATACCATATTTTACCACCTTGTTTAATTTTGCAATATTTGAAAGGACTTCCTTGTGACTTAAGAAACATTTTACCAAGCTAAGAATTTTATGGGCCAATATATGATTATATATTTAAGGTACATTATATTTCGAGGATGCCTCTTAATTTGTATTTTATTAATTTTGTTGAAAAGAAATATTGGCGAATAAAAACGACTCTAGTTATATTCAGCTATAGTATAATTCAGTTATATATCGGCGCATCTCTACCTAGAGGTTCTTTAGAAACCTGTGATACTAACGAATCGTTTATTAGTTCCGTCGGCGTCCGCCGGGCGGCGCGCACAACCAAATTGATTCCCTTCATAAGGGATATCGAATAGGGCGATGTTGGGCAATTTAAAAAGTGCATGTGCAAATGGGGTGGGCTCGTTAACTTTAAAACTAAGTGCAATAACTATATCGATTCTCTAATAATCGGGCCGATTGTAATGGTCGTCGAAGAGATGTTTGTCGGCCAAAAAACCCGGGTTTTTTACGCGCGCACAATGTACATACGTGAGGCCTCTATTTAGATAAGTTACTGTTGACTGCGACAAATAGAGAAAGATCGAGTAAGCAAAATAAGTAAGAAAAAAAGAGACGTCGCCGCCCACGCTGTTTTTTTATTATTATCATTATTATTTTCTTTAACGTCATTAAAATAAACATCTTTGTCCGCTCATCTCGGCAAAAATTCGTTGAATTTGTGAACGTTTACAGATTTGATGGTCAACCATTTTGTAGAATTATTGTTACATATATTATATAATAACGGCAAAGTTGTTGTAAAAAACGCCTTGGCAAACATATACGAAAATATATTATACAGTCGGTCAATATACCCAATGATTCATGGTTACTTTAGCATTGCTTTAGAGAGGAAATAGAGTAAGATTTTTAAAATGGCGCCCTTTTGATCTCTAAACTCACAACTCCATTGTGTACATTTGTGTGTACTTTGCTCCTGAGAATAATACGAGTCGTGCGATTATAATGTCTTAAAAATAGAACATTGTATTTGGCTTTTTGTATATTTTATCAGAGCATCAATCCTTCAGGCCGCAAAATTACAATGATATATTCACTATGCCATATTATAGTACATACTTATAATGGAATTAGAACACATTTACATTGTTGTCCCAATTTATTATATTCGCTATCGCACCCGACTATAGGGGGCGCTGCGAATACACAGGCTCTATGGCGACCACGTGACGACGCCAAAGG
>JAQIWR010003043.1:0-10116 GCA_034695945.1 Glomeris hexasticha | reverse complement strand
AAGGGACTAAAACGGACAATCACCAAAGAATATGTAAACAAAATTTAAACTCTGTTGAGCCATTTCACTAATCCCCAAGAATTTTGTATGATTTCCTGCGTGGTATTGTAACAGATGGACTATATATTAATACAACCATAACCTATTACAACAAATGGCACTTAGGTGCTGAACGTTAGTAATAAATGTAATTGTTGACTCTTGTTTAACCCCATTGCGTGGAATGACATAGCACTGCTGGTCAATACTCGGTCACGCAGCTTGCGCAGCTTTATACCTGTTAATGGCATACACATTAATCTCCCTGGGTTGCACCCATCTGTTACATAATACAAAGAAAACACATTTATCTCATTATCAGCAGATGCAGATGATGAGGATGGCGATTCCGAGAGAGCCGTTATCATCCACGAGATCTCTCTCGACCGGGTGCACTTTGGGTTCGGTAACCACCTTCAAGTACCTCGGTCTGAGGCTTGTCCCAGTGCCAACAACATACCAGGGTCAAGGAGGGCAAGCATAGCTCCTGTTCCGGCAATGCTAGGTATATGGGGCATATTTTGTGACAAGCTTATCGCGTGACAATGGCAACTCAAGTTTGTGTGGGATTCACAACAGGCGGTGCAGATGAAGAAGATCCACCACCTGTCATTCCTGTCCCTCAAACGGAAGATGCCACCGATGACCAACCTTGGACAGCACCTTGGGAACGTAGCGCGTACGTATTACCACGTAACACATACTCATTTTCCATAAGTCACCGCTAAATGTTATTCGGTGCCTGGTGCAGCATTTATAAAGGTTTCCCACCTGTATCTCCATACATCGGTACCAGTCCTACCCTTTGCTACCTGCTCAAAGAAAAGAAGCCACTATGTTGCCTGGAACTGACCCACGTGTGCGAACACTGCTCCTTCAAGAATGCCGCCGAGTACAAATGGCCTAACCGTGGCATTATTCTGGCTGCCGATTTTGCCAGTAACGGTATCTACAATTTTATTGTTCCCTTGAGAGCACATTTTCATCCAAAGACATGCCTGAATCCCATAGTACTTCTTCTGGAAAAAAGGTACGTTGATCACTCCATCGTCAGTATAGTCACGATAACCACTCATGGTAAATATTGTTTCTTTACAACAGACCAGAGACTGCATTCCTGGATGCTATCAGCTGGTTCCCCTTAATTTTTTGGATGCCAGGATCAATAGAGTGGTAACTACTATGAATTCCAGCAGATGAATAGGTTAACAACAGTGGTATTAACGGTCTGCTTAAACGCAGTCTGGATGATCTTCTACGGGCAGGCATCAACCTGGCGGACAACGTGGTGGTTGTAAACAAAGAGAGTACCAATTCGGCAGAAGAGGACTACTTGGGTGACTGCAACACCATAGTGGCGGTGCAGACCATGTTCAAGCAAGTAATTATGGGTGGTGACCGCGAGACGTGTCCGAACGCGTATCGAGATGATGAATGTTATGCCTTAGGTTGTTCCCCAGCATAAAAATTATCACAGAACTGTCTCAGTCATCCAACATGCGCTTCATGCAATTCCGTGCCAGGGATGCCTATGCCCTACACCTGTCCAAGATGGAAAAGGTACATGCTGCCGGTCAACCTATGGAAACGGCAGTAGTTTGGGTAACTCGATTCTCATGTGTATCCGAAGCTCCGATCTCTCGGCTTCTGTCCTCTTCTCTCATTTCCTTTCACTCCTTCCAACTAATACATCTACTTGGCTTTGCTCGCTCACTGTCCCACTATCGCCTTTTCCTGCAGCACACATGCACCTTCCCTATAATCTCTGAACGTATTGTTCCAAAGAAATGGAGCGAACCGATCGAGCTCGGATATGCGAAAAGGATCCAGCTGTTCGCTTTTCTCTTTTAGTGTAGCTAGTAGCTAGCATTAACAAAATGCAAAACACACCTCACTGTCTCAGTCTGTCAACCTTGCCACGTGCAAGGTGTCATGCTAATGAACATTATGATGTTGCGCACAACTACATCTAACGCGATAAACTTGCACGCGTAAGGTGTTGTTTCCATGCTATGATTACTGATCACGGACCTGTAATCCAACATGTCAGCTATGTGGTATTTGCTGTCCCATGATGCAGTGCAAAGTCATGTGATAGAAACCTGACTTTCCCTCTTGAGGCCAAGTATGTTGCTGCACTTGACTTCGCAAATTTCTCCTTTCCACTGGCTTAAAAAAAAATGTTGTGATTCTTGGAACTCTTTCGGCCTTTGTCCCCTCCATTTCCTACATTCCTTGTCCTACACATTCCACGTTGAAAGTAATCAATGATGGCCCCTTTTAGAGAGCCATCTCTTGAAGGCCTGGTTTGTAGTCGATCTAATTTCAGTTGAGAATGGAGCAAGTAGCAGGTTGACTCATTTTTCTACTGAGCCCTGGGCAGGTAATGGATTCCTGTCCAGTATGTTCAGTGCCTGCAGTCTGTAGACAGTGAGTGGGGACCACATACAAATAAGGCTCACTTCCATATCCACTTCAATGCACTGAACGTTTGCAGAGCAGCACCGCCGCTAAAGCACCCGTTGGCAATAACCGCATTTCCTTTGCTTGCTTACATGCCCTTGCTACATCAGATAGATCTCAACTTTGCCTTCGTTTAAAACTATGGCCTACACCCTCTTCTCTGTCACTAATATAACTGGCCGTGGAGAATTTGCAGCGAGAGTTTAGCAGCTTTGCGATGCCGATACGGAATTAGGCTGCCGCTCGCTGCTCTGCAAATGCTTCTTAGAAACAGATATGGAAATGAGGCTTCAAACAGTAAAACTCAAAACTGCCCCAGCTAAGAAGCACCAATGTGGTGTCGTTTCAGCGGGAGAAGGAGAGAGGATCTCACATCTCTTACATGTTCCGGCTTCCGTTTGCTGCCGGAAGTGTGTTCAGTGCTAGCATGTTAGACACCCTTCTTTACCAGGTAAGATTTACAAAATCTGTTCATTGTACAGTGTATTATTACAAAGTAAAACCTGTTGGAGGTGGAATCGGTAAGATTTCATCCTACCTGAAAGAAGTACGGGTTGCTCTCTTAAGATTCCACCGTTGACAGGTTTTACTGTACAGTGTATTTTTTCTTAATATACAGTGTCTTAATGTACTCTAATATATTCTGACCAGGCATTTGTCAAAGACTACCTGGTCACTTTTGTCAGGCTGCTTTTGGGAATCGACCAGGCACCGGGATCAGGCTTCCTAACATCAGTAAGCGCATCTCGCGATCACTTTTTTGGATCTACTAAAATGCACATAATGTGTTATTGTACCACACAGGTAAAGATAGGCAAGCCAGACTTGTGGATCAGGACGTATGGCAGGTTGTACCAGAAACTGTGTTCAACAACCTGCGAGATCCCGATTGCCATCTACCGGACTCAGTTCACGCACACGTTGGATGCCGCGGCCGTCAGTGTTTGTACACCGCACACGTATTGCATGCAATGTCACATTCCAGATTGTACCTGGGATATCTTAACTACCCAGTTCAGTTACAATCTAGAACAAGGGAGGTAGAGGTGTACATCAAAGCCAACAAAACAAGATTGTATTCGCGTTGACAAACGATTGACTAGATTTTGGTCCCGATGTACAACCCTACTTTAACAAAGATACTGTCATTGTATAATAAGTAAATGGTAGCCATGTTTTCACAGTATGGGCTCACGATGGGCCTGGATGATGATAGAGATGATGATAGTCATGCGCAGAGCATCGAAAGGCAAGAGATCAGCAATCTGGTGAAATGCCGCATGACATACCTTGGACTCCCAACCGTCAACTATGGTATATTACTTTACAATTCATTATTTCACTTTTACAATCAGTAGATTCACATTTTGTCACGTGTCTTCAAATGAGTATTCTGTTTTCAGTGTGTGTTACAATGGAAATTATAGTACTTAACAACAATTTTCTGTTTGCAGACGATGTATCTGAAAAGAGGAACAGTCTCTCGTACGTCATTATCAACCCTAATTGTGATCTTAAATTGGAGGAAGGAGACATCATGTAAGTCAAGAGTGGATGAGAATAGAGAGTATAGCACGCTTCATTCACCCCATGTTATGAACCTCCCAGCGCCTGCAGCGCCCCAAGCGCGCGCATAGGCGAATAACGGAACTAAGGACCGCTCAACGCAGGCATACTTGCCGAGCTTGCCGATATGGTGTGCAACTTAAACTCGTTATATTACAATCACTGAAAAACCTTGTTGGAAAAAGGCGGGTCGGTCAGGGAATCGAACCCCGGGTGCCTGGCGCACCGTGCCAGTGCCTCAATCTACCCTACAATTTAGTTAGACCTCTCGGCCCCCAGACCCTAATACAACAGAGTGCATTTTGAACTATTTAAGTTGTTTAGGGTTTTTCAGTGATTGCAATATAACGAGTTTAATTAATTAACACTGAATTGAGTCATAATGGGTTTTTCTGGCAACATAATTTCCAATATTCAGGGAGTTTTGTAGCTGGGAGAGGCCAGTGGGGCTTTCAGCTATGGCCACGTACTGGTGTAGGAAAAATGTGGGCGGGGTTCTCACTGAGAACTATGGCTGCTCATCCTACCCATTCCCTAGTTTATATGGTGTGCAACGTTTCCGATAACAACATGTGCCATTTGTTGCAAAATTTTGATAAAAATACTGCTAATAATCAAGGATGTGCGGCATAATTACGTTTAAAATAATTCGATCAATGAGCAAAAAAATTGTCGGCATTTATTCCCAAACTTCAGTCGTCAAATGAAGAAAAAGTTTTTCAACTTTTTTATTATTAGGAATATTCTTAAAACTTAAGAGTGATATAATATCCATAATGACGTCACAAATCGAGCCATTTCAATGGTTTTTACATAAAATTGTTAGTTTTGGTGCAAAATGGGCATTGAAAGCCATATTTTGAAAGTTTTTATACACACAAGTTTTCATTTATTTGCCATATTCAGCATATTAATAGTACCTTGGACCACGATAGTACAATTTATAAGTGTAATAAATGCATACCTGGTTTGTTTGTATTTCAGATTCCTAGTGAGACCAAGTCCATTCAACAGTCAGAAATCTTTCGAAAGACATCCAAGTTTCAGACGGCGCTCCATCTTAAGGGCGAAACATGCCCGTAAACAAAGAGGTGCCCCAGGAAATCAAAGTTCCGCTTCCGGTAGCCCCCTCGACACCCCAGATGGCCAATCCCCATCCCCACCTGAAGAAAATCCCAACGTGAGGATAACAGTAAACGACATTTTCGGACGCGATCGACAAAACGCAACACCCGCCATCTTTGTCACAACCAACACAAATACCGGCGCCGTTGACGATTGCGAAGATGACGAAGCCACTAAACTAGTTTAAATTACAAACAAGGACTTCCAAAAATTACTACGCCAAATACCCCCGTATATAAATCGTTACAAACTTTATTAATACGGCTGTATTTCCGACGTATTTCTCACCTTTTTGGCTTCGGCGCCATTTCGATCTTCCGACTCGAATGCATCTCGGTTCACGCCTCCAACGCGGCCAACGTCCAATCACCTGCCAGCATAACCTCTAACACCGAGGCCCTACCGAAAACGTTCTACGGAAACGTTCTACGGTCTCCGCTCGGTGACGCTGCGTGCGAGGCTCGCGTAGGCGGAGCTTCGCTGCAATCCGGCGTTCACCCCGAAACAAAAGATGGCTGCGATTCAAAAAAACAAAATGCTTTAAAATAATAAGTGACCTTATATTGACACGGGACACGAACGAACACATGGGGATGTTGTTTTTTTTTCGATTGCGGATATGTTAAAGAAACGTTTTGCAGTATTATCAAATTCCATATCGAGCAATCGAGAAAAGTACATAGATTAGGCCTACAATGGAAAGCGCCATCTTGCTCTATATTTATGCACTTTTGACAATTAAATCCGATACCACGTACTTTTAAGAAACCCATCCGCAAAACACAATGCTGTAGTTTTTCCTGTCGATTATATTTATATACGACTGCAAGTGCAAATTAAATTCTTAGTATATGGGCTTAATTTTAAAACCCATTACATATATTATAAATATATATAACATCCTTTCTATATATGTAATCTAATGAAAGGGTTGTTAACTTTTTTCTTGAATTTCTAACAAAATATTTTACCCATATGTCTAATTTACTCGATTGTGTATAAAGTTTCCCTTTTATATTCCAACATTTTGTGTCGAGACTCTTGTTTCCCATTATTTCTCAATACACGATACACTTACATTAAAACACGTGTTTAATTTATATATAATATCACTGAACACATGGAACATGAAATAGTATTTCCATTAAATACTTTCATTGAGTCTTGGTAAAAATATAGGAACGTTTTAAGAAAAACTACTTCACTATTAATTTACGCCAACACGGTAAAATACTAATGTGGCCTTTCGTATTTTATATAATATAATAAAAATCTTCACATTTTGGTCCCAGAGTTTAACATTTGGCCATAATATCTTATTATCAATCTGATTTATCCCTCTTATTATTTTTCTTGCCGAGAATCTTCATCAGTTCCATAGGCATAAAATACGGCTTTTCGGCAGATCCATCGTTACGTTCGCAGTCTTCAACTGAAAAGTTTCAAAAGATATAATCCGTATTAATAACCCAAGTTTCTAAAATAAACACTGGATGATAGATATATATTATTTAAATAAAGGAACTGACGAAAGCACAAGAATAGGGTATCGACGGCCATCTCGTAAACTCCGAAGAAAGCCGCGGCCACCATGTACGACCCGATCAATACAACCTGTATAAAACAAAAAATAAGAATAATGTAGTAAGGTTAAATATGGAAATTTAGGGAGATATTTACCAAGACTGGAGCTAGGTAATAGTTGAGAGGAGGTACATCAACTCCTTTTAGGTTTCCACTGAAGACGAGATATGAGATTATGCCTGTCGGAAGACGCGGACAACGGGTTTTAATAAACTTAACCATTTATTTTAAATTAATTAAAGGTGATTGAAGTGAAGTAACATGGTTTTGTAAGGTACCTTGAAACTTTACCTACATTAGGACAAATTATGAAGAAAGTGTTGCAACAAAATGTGTGGAAATTATTTTAAAAACAAAGTTATGAAAACAAATTCAGGGAAAAGTATTATAAAATCAAAGTTATGCATCAAAATCAGGGGAAATAAATTTAAAAACAAATTATTAGCACTTAGTTTCAAATTTGCTAACTTAGGGGAACCTTCTAACCGTCCAACTTTAATTGCTACTGATTATTACTGTAAACATAATAAACAGTGTTGCCTTCAATTTGAAGTTCTGGATTAAAACATTGTTTAAATAAAAAGCAACTTTATTTCGTCACAATTGTGGTCTTCTAAAGGCAACTGACCCCGTTTTGTGACGTCGCATTTGATGGTTAGCCAATAGCATTTTCTCCAGTAGTTCATTTTGATTCTCAGTAACTCCTTCAAAATTTAAACATTTCAAAGGAACTGATGGTTATAAATTTATGTTTTCTTCCAATAGTTTTAATGGCATTAAAAATTGGATCTTACAAAACCATTTCTCAGTTCAGCTTTAAGTTACAATTTATTTAATTTCAAACCTGTGCTTCCAACAACCACGAGTTTTCCAATGAAGAATAAAAATGACGTCACGTTATCCAGCACGGCAGTTCTGGTAGTGAATTCATTTTATAGATAACACCATCGATTTGTGTGTTAATTAATTACTAAGATATACAAACTCACCTTAAAATATTTCTAAACAGAAGTCCAAACGCTTTCCTCGCCGAGGAGCAAAAATTCTTTCCGTGAACCGATATCTGCATTTACTCAAAACGATTAATTCCACTCCATATATAAAACTTTAATATTAATAATATTACCATTATGTAAGCATTCTTGTTGATGAATTTCAAGCATACTTCCAAGCACCAGAAACAACATCTGCAACAGCTGGATAATATTTTCCAATAATAAGACCGCGTTCATTTTAAATACGATAACACTGCTTACCAGAATAAGATCTTTCCACACGTATTATCTGCATATTCTTTAGATTTCTTATGAAGATATTCTATAGTATATCTTATTAATCTCACAACCGTAATTATGGCAGAACCAAGGGCCAGGGAACCAACGTGGTACCTGTCAATTAAATTCAAGTTTAAAATTATTTGTCAATAAATAAAAGTAAATACACAAACCAGAAGTCTAAACTTGTACAAAACGTGCAATAATTTAGTTTAAAAGTAATTATTAATTTAAATAAATTGAAACCGGCAAACCTGAACGTACGACCGCAGGAGCGCGTCAACGGTAACGCCGGCATATGTCTTTTATCTCTGGTCCAATACCAAGTGGAAAATGCCCCAGCCAATACCATTTCAGACAATGCATCGATGAAGAAGAGTGCCCATATGAATGCAATCACATTGTATATTTGAGCATATAACAGTTTGCTATCCTTGGCGTACTCGTAAAATGTGCACGATGATCCGTCGCAGTTCGAACACATTTGGAAATTCTAGGAATTCATTATAATTATACAAATATTGCTGTCAGTATCTTAATACCTTTCAAACCTTTTAAAGGTGAACTGACACGGTTTCGTAAGGTACCCTGAAACTTTAACTACCTGATGAAAAGTCACAAAGAAAGCAAGTGGTGCAACATAATGTCTGTGAAAACTAGTAAAAAAAAGTTAATAGATGTCAAAGTTTGACCGTATTTTTATCGAGACCCTTATAATTGATGCTCCTCTATCCAGAAAGCCAGGGGAGCATCAATTATAAGAGTCTCGATAAACCTGCGGTCAAACTTTGACATCTAATAACTTTTTTACTAATTTTCAGACATTTTGTTGCACCACTTGCTTTCTTCGTAACCTTTCTTCAAGTAGTTTAAGTTTCAGGGTACATTACAAAACCGTGTCAGTTCACCTTTAAGTTTGACCTTGATTGCGAAATAACAAAACGTTGGTGAATGTATACATTGTTTCAACCAGTAATTATTTTCACCTTTGCCGTCCAAGTTTTCGCAAAGCATTATTCCACGTAATTTCTTATTACAGTACAATCAATATATTGAGCTCCTTGTGAATCTGCTTTTTAAATTTGAAATCTAGGGAATCATTCATTATTTGCTATGGAATAAATTGAGATTTACGAATTGAAAATAGGATCCATCACGTGATCATATCTTGGCATTATGCAAAATTATAATCGAAAATGCCAAAATGGCCGCCATACTCCACATTTTTCTCTCTCTCTCTCTTTCTCTCTTGTTGCTCAACAATTTTAAGGACAGGAAATGTTTCTCTGCTCGCCCAAAATGCTATTATCATTAATAGTGATTAGAATTTATGAATCTATAATTGAGCAATTCTGGAGAAAATTGCGGCTGCTAATATCGGTGATACATTAGTTTATGTCGGTTTGTGTCATTAATTAGGTAGGGTGAATTTCGTCATTTATCATAATTACAGATATAATTAGAGTTTTGGGGTTAATTAACGTGGAAAAGCAGCATGCATACATATACAACTATAACATCCATGCAGGGGTGTGTGTTTCATATGCTAGGCTGTCATTTTTATTGTCACTGCAAATTGTTTCTATAAAATTTCCCCAGAGAACTGAATTTATTGCCCTGTCACTCTGATAAATTGTACTTCACTGAGAAAAACATACAATTATAGTTTTAATGTTTTCCATGGTGCTGAATATTACCTTGAATTAATACAGTATATTCATGCATTTGTTGCTACTGTATTTGATAAGTAAATGCAGCATTATTAGATAGGACCACCAGAGGTCGCGTTTTATTTTGTAAAGAATGTGCTCTTCATTTTTTGGAGGTGTGGGTTTGTAGGAAATTACTAAATTATATATATTTAGCAAACTGTGGTACACCAGACTGTCCATAATCTGGTCTCTCAATTATCCGACCGCCTTGTGACACTTCAGCTTTATAGCTTATTTTTAGATTTATGGCATGATGGCCACTTTCAATTAAACAACATTAAAGGTGAACTGACAGGGTAAATTTCTTGCAACCGATTTCTCTGAAAAATTTCCTATGCATGAACAACATGTAT
>JAQIWR010003042.1:0-10116 GCA_034695945.1 Glomeris hexasticha | reverse complement strand
CAAGTTTCACGATTAATTTGTAATTGCCAAATGAGAAAAAAAATAAAGTCGGATACTTTTTGGACAGCCCTCGTATATACATTTTTATATTTAATGTTTTTAATATACAGTATAAATTACTTCAGAAATTCAACTGAAGAGAAAATGCCTTTCACCATTGATTTCGACGTTTATAACCCCGATGTTGTTTTCAAGCGTAACATCGCTTTGCCTCCGAATCACCGCGTTAAGGTTCTCAGGTGTGTAGTATTTTGGAAAATCGTTCAATATTAAGTTACAAATTATATTTACTGTAATTTAACTGCGTATTTATTTGTAGAGCTATGGAACCTGTGCCAGACATACGGGATGTTATGAAGACGGCGGCCATGTTGGAAGACGATTCACCGCTGTATTTTGCCATTGTCGACAATGGCACAGTTAAATTTGTTTCGTTCAGTGAAGTAAATATTCCTCATGTAACTTAATTACATTTGAATCCTGTATTTAATATAGTGTACATCATTGGTTTTATTAATAAACATGAATTTTCTACCGTCTAAAATGGATTGCGCAACACATTGAGTATTCGTACATACATATACTACATCTAGTACATAAATATCCTCATTTATATATTTCTATATATACTGGAACAGAATAATGGATTGACTTTAATACATGAAAACAATTCTATACAAAAATTAAGCTACTGATGGGACATTATATCATGTAGGCCTAAATCTGAGGAAAACTTGGATGATCAAGCCGTGTACACAATGAAATTTTGTAGGCCTTTTTATCATGTAGCTTCCCATTCAGCAGAAATATCTAAAAATTCAGGTGTCCTTATAAAACTAGTACTTGCAGTATTTGATGAACATGATGGTTGCTCGGGATGAGATTGCCAATATACGGGTTTCTTTAAAATATCCTGGTAAGATGATGTGTTTACTGTTTCTCTCTGAAGCAAAGTTGATTGTTCCATATCAAAACCATAAAATAGTCCATCCTCCATTCGCAATTGTTTCACATGTCCTCCAGGATTTTCACTTTCACTATAATCACAGTGTAGTAGTGGTCTTTTTAAATTGGACCCATTGTTGCCAATAAGCTGTGTCTGGGTCTCCACCTGCAAATAATAGTTTTATATTTCTGTATTTATGTACACATAAATTGCATGCAACTAGATTTACCTGAATGGCATTTGATATGCGAAAAAGCCTTTCAAGTGGACCTAAGCCTACTTTTTCATTTCTTTTCCCTGTTGCTACAGAAACTTCTCTAGTTTCCACTTCTCCAGCAGCATCGTAACAAATGGTTATTTCCCTCATCGATAAAGGGTCACTAGCAACTTGTTTTGGAACAGAAGATGTAGTTGATGAAGTGGACGCTGCAGCCGTGAAATTGCATGGCAACTTTGCACCGCCATTTTGATTATGGCGTCCTTTTCTGTCAGTTGAATTTGGTTGAGCAACAGCCAACAAATCCGCATAATAAAGTGCCCTTCCTGACAAAGTTGACTTAAATCTGTCCTCGAAAATGTCGCAGTAGTCCTCATTACCCTCATTCCTGGACATTATAGCTTTTACATTGTTTGTAACCATTTCGGCAAAGTTCAATAAACGATCGGGTGAATCGTCTTGTGTGACGTCATCAGGACCTAATTCAAACACTTCAACTTCCTCATCATCTTCCTCTTCATTATCTTCTCCAGATTCGCAATCGCTTCCCCAACTTATGCTATCATTCACATCTTGGTATCTTTGCAACTGAAATTTGGAAATTTATCATAATCAAATAGGATCATGTAGTACACATAATAAAAATGTAATCCTACATTTTATTACAGAAATTTAATAGAATAGTATCTGCATATAGGAAATGTGCAGATACCGGTAGTTTCAGTTATGGAAGTTTCAGTTATCGGGGTTTAACTTTATGTATAACCCGAAGTGTGACTGGCATAATGGCTGCCAAAAATGGCAGTTATGAATATGCACACAATGTACAATAGGCCCTATATCTCACCGTTTCATATTGTGATTGTTGCAATTCCAGATGTGTAGTGGCCATGGTTGATGATGCAAGATCAGGGACATGACTGTCATGGTTGTCGAGACACGTGATGAAAGGGTCATATTCAGCAATGGGCACAAACGTTGAGTCCGATTTTCTCTGGTGTACAAATTCATTCAAAACAACACCCAGTGACATAACACTGCAATCTGGGAAATTGGCCAAAGAATGCGATGATTCGCCAAAAGGCATCATCGTGTCCAGCATTATGCACTGCAACCTTGATTGTGCGCACCTTCCAAATCTCAAAATGACCTGTAAAAGTAAGATTACATATATATAGTCGTACACATGGGCTGGGGTTTATTTATAATACCGAGGAAATTAAGGTTTGACGTCTTCTGCGAGATCCAATCAACACCGGAATTCGGCCACAAAAGGGATTAATTTAAATTGGACTGCAAAAAAGTTTAATCTTGTAAATCACCAGCATTAGGTTTTGGCCATTAAAGTTTTCGAAATACGAGGACAACAATATTCTAAATATACCCTTTCATAATAGTATTTCAACATTGTTTACATGCTACATGTATAGTTTATTACACAAGATATAAGCTGAATGAGAAAGTTGACAGTAAACTACAGTATATGTAATAAAAATATTTAAAAATGCAATATTAAATACATACAACATTATACAAATTTTAAAATCAGTTTAGCCAATATAATTATGTAATGAATTAGTATTTCACATTTTCAAATCTATTACAATACAATACTACACAATTGCAGATTCTTTCTTAAGAAAAATTCAAGATAAGTTCCAACTAACTTTGTTAATTAACTCATATCCATGTGACATTGAAAGCAATATACTATTTTTAACTTGTTACAATAATTATCTCATAATTTGCACCATAATTAGCAAGACAATAGCTGTTTATAATTTCTTTAAATTGTTTTTTTTTTTAAAAGATGTTTCATTTGACCATTTCAAATAATTATAGTAACAACATTATACATTAAGAAACTTAAACAATTGTACAATAAACGTTATAGATAGTTAACAAACCTTTGTTGAGTATATAAGATGAAAATTGGGGCGATTTGAATCACTAGTAAATGTAAATGAGCGAATTATGGTGGTGCCAAGCAGACTAGGTTTGTCAAAAGTTGCACTCACTTCCTATCACTTCAACATGTACTATATGAATGTAGTGAACTACAGCAGACACCTTGGGGACAATTGAGAACAAACCCCGCCCATCTTGAATCAATATACCCCATGCAGGTAAAGAAAGGTGTCCAAAGTTCTCACAACAGAGCTCCACCTGGTGATAATATCGAGTACGAAGCAAAATTCAATAGATAAAAAAGATGGCAAATAATTGTTATTCAATAGTTGGTTTCATTGATGTAAAATTTAATTCCAACATTTGAGCATTCAGTTTAAAAGAATTTTCATAAATTTATGCTTTTTCGGGTCGATCAACATACTAATTGCAGCAAAAACAAAACTCGGAAATTAAACTATAGCAATTTATTATTGGAAAATTATTTGCACAAAGTTCACTGATATTGCTTTTGTATCAAGATATATTGCGAAATATGAACAATAGATAATTTAGGGTTGGTTTAATTCAAAAAAATGTGAACAAATGGAACACAATAATCACATTCCTTATTAATTTATATATCATTTGAAGTCATAGTTTAAATAATTGTCCAATTAATTTGTTGAATTTTTATTTTAACTGTACATAGCTATTTATTGTCACATTTATCACGTTATTATTTCATGAAAGTGA
The DNA here is from genome assembly GCA_034695945.1 of Glomeris hexasticha. Classification (NCBI taxonomy): domain Eukaryota; kingdom Metazoa; phylum Arthropoda; class Diplopoda; order Glomerida; family Glomeridae; genus Glomeris; species Glomeris hexasticha. The sequence continues at coordinate 6,310 of JAQIWR010003042.1, read as the reverse complement.
GCCATCAAGGTGCATGCTACTAAGATAAAAACCTGTTATCAAGAAACTGCAAAACCTCTGATATTTAGCCGGTGTCCATACTGAAGATAGGTGTAAAGTACACTTGAGAGTTTGACATTCTCAAATATGTACCTATATATACTGTACATACACTATCAATGCTCAATTGGTCAATATAAAAGGGTGCTTGGTCTGACACCGGATGTGTTTTTCTCTTCTTCGTGCCGCTTATAGTGTAAATATATTATCTGTGAAGGTGTAAATATATGCAGTGTAGTGTAGATTTTCAACGATCCTTTTATTGCACTTCAACTATCACCACTGATAACTTCTTCCTTTCAGAAATACTTTATTTTTCTAATTTCTATCAATTAACTGTATTATTTTTTTCTTGCCAAATAAATAAATAAATAAGTAAATAATAAATTGATAAAATAGGAAATTTTCTATTACAAACGATAATTATTTTACAATTGGAAAATTAGGTAATGTATATTGTACTATACAGAAACCAGTAGAAGGCTTAATATTTGTTGTCAGATTTAGAAGCAGTCACACAGTATATATTTGGATATAGTCTCATAATAATAAAAAGTTTTCCTTCTGTTCCTCGTGGTTGTTAAGGTAATCCCATCTGATCTTTGCAATATCCCAAAGGCACCTTCCGGTCTACCTCAAACACCAAATAATCATCTTGTTAAGCTTTTTACGTTTACAAATGGCGGCCATCATTACAGTAGGTCTATTAGTTGGCGCCATTTCGTCGCCTATTTTAATCCTAAAAGGTGTGAACTTGTGAAATCCCACGGTTCCTCATTGGACTGAAAGAAATATCCATGAAAGGTGTGCACAACCAATAGGAATATGAAGGCAGGTACAACAGGTTGACTGTAATATAATTCAAGTTATAAGGCCTATATGCAGATGCAACTATTATTTATACATAGATGAATGTTGGGAAACAATTCATATACACTCTTGATATAATGTAAATGTAACACATCTCAAATACCTACTGTATATTTATGCAACCCTGTGCTTAATACCCAAGACATTTGGAAAATGAGTGTAGTATATTTTATAAAATATACTTTTCCTGAAAATTTTTAAAAGTATGCATTAATATATATTCACGTATCTCAGGGAACTGTGAATTTCGATATGGGTGGGTTACTTACCTGTATTATACAGTTAAGCATTTTTTAAAAGCATTTCAAATATTATATTCACAACTTAATATCATCCTTTAGTGAACGCAGAGCTTTGTTTAATTTGTTCACCCCATTCCTGAGATTTTCAGTCTCTTCCTTCCTCTGAAATTTAATTCTCATTTAATATAACATTCAAAAATGAATAATATCAAAAAATTAACGTTTGGTAATGTGACAGTACCACACTGAATTCTTCCTGAATCTTTCCATTCAGAGTTTCTTTGACAACATGCACAGATTCAGCAAGTTTCTTTATGCTTGATTGACACTAAAATTTCAAAGCCATAGTTTAAGCCTACTTTGTTAATTTTAATACATAATGACATTTTATAGGAAGTAATTGTAAAACAAAAACCTTTGATGTGTCATCTTGGAGTTTTTTCTACAAATTAATACAAAGCAAAATATATAAAACTGTGCAATTTACTCATATTTTGTACGTAATAATGAAGTTCTTACAATTTCTTGAGGTGTAACAAGTGGTTCGGATATTTTAGGAACAGGTCGATTTTTAATTGCTTCAATTTCCTTGGTAATATCCTCAACATTTTTTGCCCTTTAATAAATTAAATATAAGATTTGCATGATATTTACAAAATGTGCATCTTCAATAAATAACAACTATAGAAATATAATAACCTTGCTCTATTTTCAGCATCTATTCTGGCTGTTACTTTTCTATCAATTACATTCACATTATCTTCCAATGGTTTCACCTACAAAATTTATCAATATGTGTAGTAACTTAACTATAATCAAAATCATCACCATAAATGAGAAATAACTAAACATTTACATGTTTATCCCGAAGTATTTCCACGTCATTTCTTATTAGTTCCATCTGACTTTTTATTCTTCCTTGAAAAAATGTCATTTCATCCAATTGTCTATCTAAATCACTTCCTAATATGGCTGCCGAATCGTTTGGAAAATTCGGTTTGGGCGCCATAGAGGGCGCTGCAATATCAGATTTGACATTTTTAATTTTTTCTATCTAAATAGGGAAAAAAACAGTTTGCTAAATTAATTAAAGTTGCATCACATGAAGTAATATTTTGAGGTGAAATAGGGTAAATACTGTTGCTAGGCGAGCATCAACTTCTTTCTTGTTGGTCATTATTTCTGTTTTTAAATTATTCATGTTTTTCTCAATTTCTTTAATATCCATTTCCAAATCATCTCTGACTTCATCTGAGCATTCCTGGCAAATCTGGTGGACCTAAATTAATTAAAAGTTAATTAAGTACCACTTCATCTAATTTATCCATGTTAATATATTGGTTTTTACCTTAACAGCATCAAGTTTCCAATCAGGTTGAACACCATTGGTCAATTTCTTGCCTTGAATTGCTGTCATCCCTAAATGAAGATTATCCCTGCACTCATTAACCTTCTTCATTACAATCTGGTCATTTTCCTTTCTATTCTTGATTTCCAGTGCAAGAATTTCTTCAATTTCAGATTTCATTGCCTCAAACTTTCCCTGCAGTTGTGCCGTGTTCTTCAGAACTTCATCATATTTCTGTTTATTTATTTTATGTATTAATTACACCCTATGCTAATAAATAATTACATAACAAGTAGATAATGAAATACAAACAGATTTGTTTTCTAGATCCTTAGTTGTAGCACGTTTTACATCTTCTATTTCTTTGTCTCTGGTAGTTTTTGTCAATTTTTCATTAGCAGAATTCTGATAAAAAATAATTTGAAAAGTTCTCATTTAGTTTACAATGTTTATGTAATAGTATTTATTTTTGAATTCAATGTTTAGAAATTCAATTGCCTTTTCCAGGTCAGATATTCGTTTCCAAATTTCTGCTCTTAAAGTTTCTTCTCTTGACAACCAATTTCCATTTGAATTTGATGACCTAATCTTCATCTTCTCTTCAAGTAAACGAGTTACTTCTTCTCTTTCACGAAATATTGTCTGGATTTGAGCAGCAATTTCGCCAATCCTTCCAAATATTATGCACACAATGTCATTAATCATTAAACCAAAGCATATAAATCACTTTCCCTCAATGTGCATATTATTATATTAATTTAGATATAACTTTGCATTATAGAGGGTGTTCAAAAAGTCTCTTGCACCATTGAATAAATTTGGAACGGTAGGAGGTATTCACAAATTGATTTCATTGTCCTGCACGAGTACCATGGGGCTCTCCGAATAAGTAACCATTTGTGACCTTGAGCGGAATTTTCAAGGTCATCAATGTTCCAATTTTAGAAACCAAACGTCCGGATTGATCACACCCAATTGCAATGTTGTAGCTCGCGGTATGTGTGACCGTTTAGACCAATTTTCAAGTGTTTCTGACAGACACGTGATTTTAATTGACATTTTTGTGTAACACAATTGTGCACTGCAGCGAAGCGTTTTGTTACAATCGCATTTGTGCAAGGAAGAGTGTCATCAAAACCACATGCATGCATGAACAAAAATGGCTAAAGCTAGTTTAATGAACGTATTCAGACATTGCGGTCAATTTATGTTGACGGTGTTTTTGTCGTAAAACGGTTAATTTAATCTTAATCGGCGATTTTACGTAAAAAGTTTGCACATTGCCTGATTTCTCACTTTGCCTGTAACATATGTATATAATGTACAAAGTATACTGTGAATTAGCCTTGGCTTTTTCATGTTACTTATATTCTATAATATTAATTTAACTATTATGCATAGGCATAACTGTAATTGTTTATTTCTTTGTTTTTGCCAGTAGTATTGGGAAAATATTGGTGAAAAACAATTTTATTTGTTTCCAGAGAGTATTCAATCTTATGCTCATGCAAATGCATTTTTTTTTTTTGTGTGTGCATGGTTGCATGGAGCTTATTCTTCCGAAATGTTTCTTTGCCGAATGAAAAGATTGGCATAGATATAAAAGATGATCCGATTGCCACCTGGATATATTCATATGGTGGGCGTTATTGCCATGGTGAATTCGACGTCACTATTGCAAATCCAATTACAGCAGCAACACCTCGTGTGAAAAAATATTCCAAACATACGGACAACTTTTGTATGACAAATAAGCTAAATAAAAAAAGAAAAAAAAAGGAAATTGTATCCCAGCTTGCGAGCACGTATGTGTAATGTAGGTGTTCTATCTGTCGGTGTTCATACGAGCTGATTTCAACCTATATGCGCAGGAGTAGGTATATATAAAAAAAGGTGGAAATCAAGGCATTGTCACACCAGTGCGCAATTAGCTGGGACTCACGCAAGTGAGCAAGGACAATGCCAATATCCTTTAACAAGTGCATTGGCTGACAAGCAGATTTCAGCGGAGCAGTGACGCCACTAAAAGGGCATTGGCCTTTTTGTTGTAAACAAGGCCCTAAGCAAGCACTTTCTGCATGCTCCGCAACATTCAGAAAGCCGGATTGCCTGCAACATTCGCAGAAAGATCTTTATTTTCATCGATTCGGACATCATCGTTTTCCCCTTTCCTCTCAGGATCATTCATATATAATAGATGATCATGTGGCCGACTGTCTGCTTAGCGAGGAGAAAATACAACAACAGCTCTTACAACCTTCACTATAAGAGCATTCTCTCTGTAAGAGACAGGTTTTCCTGGGACAATCAAAGTTGGGTGTTTGATCACCTGTTTAGAGCTTTCTCGATGGTCCGAGCAAAAGAAAACAATAAGATCATACTGGAATATTGATAACGAAATCTACAAACGCCTATTTCCTTATGTGTACAACTACATAAGCAATACTCTATACAGGGTGAGTCATCTAACACTGACCTGCCAGGCCCGTAGGAAGCGGTCCGGCCGGTACGGCCCTGGCCGCACCACTTTTCAGTCAGTTGGGATGTGAAAATACATAAGCTATCCAGATATTATTAGCCAATTATTATTTTAAACCCAAGGCTGCTGTAATTTCAAATGTTCCATAAAACAATGTCTAGCATGCCTATTAAAGTATTGCTTAAAAATATTATGTGTAACATGAAATTGTTTCTTGGCCCTAAGCAATATAACATCCATAAAATATTGGGGCACATGTTCCGCGACTGGCTTGGTTGCATCAGCATTGCTATTAATGGCGGTGAGACTTGCATTTTGCAAAGTATTGCTTTGCCATCTTATAAATCAGTTACTGAAGATGGCATAAGTTTGTTCCCATGCAAAACTGTGAATTGACCCTTTTCATTGTTCTGCTATTGGCTGAAAAATCCTCCGATAAATGAAGTCCTAAGCGAGAAAACTTGTTTTCATCCAAAAATGGATCACATATATACTTTGCACCACTACAGCCTCCATCTTGGCAATAGGAGGTGCCTACTTAAAACGGTCAATTGCTTTTCACATCTGTTAAGTTTTACAGTCTAAACGAGGTCAAACATATACGTTGCTTAATATATTAATATACTGGTGGCAATATGAAAGGACAGTAGCATCACAGCATTTTTTCATAGCACCAAGAAACAATTTAAAAATACAGTTATGTTGCACGCTACACATTTTGTTGATGAACATTTGGCATTACAACGAATTTGTATTTTTAAGTAAAAAACGGCTAATACTTTCCAGATAGCCCACATACAAAGATTGCTAATAATTTTATATGTGGGAGTGATCGCTACCATAATGTTATGGAACATTTAATATAGGTAATACACAATTTAATTGTTTAATATCAAATTGCAATTTTTTGCTATTGTTATGTTAGAACATGTGTTTTCTTTTTTTTTCATAGTTTTTGAATATACAGGGTGTCAACTTTACAAGTAAACCAGGACTGTTATTTGAAAGTGGTCAGAGATAAGTGAGAAATTGTAATGGGAGTGAATAAGAAATGCCCTATGCCCATTCTAAATATGGCATCGAACATAACCTTGAGTGCCCGCTTCAAGGTTATTCTATTTCCATCTCCTAAATCGCTACAGATAGGCCACTAGTTCCAATTTGAAAGTTGACAGCAATAGTTAAATTAGTGTAATGAATCTTATTTCATAATTTTTAATGCGAATTCTGAATTTATCTTGATGTTTTCCCCATAGTATGTCTGTAACATGAAACAGCCTTGCAACACACCTAGCAGGGAAGTTTGCCCTTGCAGAAGCTGCGAGTCATATC
>JAQIWR010003041.1:0-10121 GCA_034695945.1 Glomeris hexasticha | reverse complement strand
ATCGGTTTTCAGATTAATTTTTTGCGTGTTATTCCACAGAGAAATGTGTCGCGGATTTTTGGATATCATTGATAGATGTTTTGTTTTTGGCGAAAAACAGGTTTTTCCAATTTTCAGTGGAAATACTTTTCCGCCATTCTACATGTTGCTATTCATTCGTCAATGTGAAACAATGGTAACACGTCGTTTCAAATACGTGGAAATTTCAGAAAGACTTTCCAGAAATACTTCTCACTTATAATTAACCCACATACACAATTATGTTTTCTCTGCTTTATAATTAGCACATCATTTACATAAATATAATGCTGGAAATTTGCGTATGAAATGAAAGTATTGCAATAAGCAGGTAACTTTTAATTGAATCTATCATAACTTTTAAATGATATAGAGGAAAATTGCAAGCAGCTTAATCAAATCAATCAATCTTAATGTTAAAAAATGCATACTTCCATGCATTAGGAAAATGTGAAGATGTATATTACTGAAATTGTTGCTTATCTCACATCTGTACGGTGTGCAACCTTGGAAAGTCCATAACAATTAACATTATTGCATTTTCACGTTTTAGAGCTGCTTTCAAAGTTAGTCTTGGCATTTTTAAGTGGGTTTTGTGCGCCGACTTAATCCAGCAATTTGCCAACGCCCCGTAAACATAATTACTAAAATGTGAAAAAGTCCACACAACTATTCTCGTAACCGTTTAATAAAGCTGTCACATATCCAACTTAAAGTACATATACAATTTGAAAAAGAGAGAGAGAAACTCGTATCGCATTTGACCTATCGGTTAACTTGCAACAAATGGCACAGCTGCGACTCGCAAATTGTTTCCAACCAACTTCAAGAAAAATCGCCTAAACGAAAAGAAATATTACAAAATGAATTAATTTCCGCATAAAGCATCTATATATACATGGTATATGCCAGTGCCAAGGCTGAAACATGGTCTCTTTCTCTCTCTACGTCTAATGCATTATTAATTAATTTCAACTCAAATAATTCCCATATTCTTTGCAAAAAAGTGAAAAAGCTACGTAAGATCCAATTAAAAAGTGATGAATTATTCATTAAAAATATAATTAAAGCTATATTTGAAGTTGACGTAAATAATACACTCACGTTAGTATTTATATAGTACCTCAGGAAAAGTGAATAGGAAATGATTAGCTTACATCATAGAAAATCCACAGTTTACTCCCCCAAGTCACGAATATTTAGAGTTGTTTGTTTAGAGAGTTTGTTGTTTTGATCCTCTATCAAGTTATAATACGATGTAAGCATGCATTAGGAATAATAAACATCAGAGAAGTTATTAAAACAATTAAAACACATGCAGTCTTGAAAAACGGAATCCATAAACAGAAAACATACAAAAACATGCTAGTTTTCATTATACATTAGAAAATAACACTCTATAAATAATACAAAATATAAAGACCAGTGCAGAGCTGCATCAGGAATTTTATTTTCCAAATACTAACTCATTTTCGTCAAAATGTAGCTTTGCTTCAATTAATTTTGTGGTATGTTTAAAAAAAACTGCATGTTAGAGGTTCACAATCCTAAAATGCATTGTTCTCCAATGTGGAATGCCAAATGTCAGTTACATCTGTTGCAACGAATGGTTTCACTAACATTATAAAACCATTGGTATACAAAACAACATTTGCAATCCCTTTGTCTTCACTAAAATTACCAAAACCTTCAATTACAGTTTTATATTTTATTCATATAGACTTCGGTCTGACATTAATTAACCATCTGATCTAAATTAAACGACATCCTTCATGAATGGTCCCTTTCCCACATTTTATTCATGTACTTTAAGAAAAAATCTATATATGCATGTATCATATTGTCTCTTCCTAATTACAGCTGTCTATCAATGGAAAAATAAATCACGTGCTCTAATTAGTACTAATTATTTGCGGATGCGGATCGGGTAAATCCTCCAATTAGGTCTGCACAGAATAGGGGATAAGTTTGTTGTGAGAAAAAGCTTTGTCAAATGGGCGTTGGCAATGGTGTTGTGCGCATGGGCAGAGTGCAACACTCCCCTCTGTGCTCTAAAATAGACTGTTCCTGAAACCTCGAGCCTGCAGGACTCCCAAGGACCCCATCCGCATGACAGTATAGTGCCACTGTGAAGACTGCGAAGACGCCACAGAGAGCAATGTGCAGCTGTTTAAGCAACAACATCCTCTTCTTGCTCCTCCTCCTCCTCCTCCTCTAAAAACTTCAAACTCCATCTTCAATTCATTTGCATCTCTATACAATCGCCTCCAGGTAAGAGAAATATTTCCCACACTTCTTTTCCCGCTTTCCTTACATTTTTCCTCTTCACATACCACACTCACTCACACACCTCTTAAAATCGATTAAAGTTGAATTTATACGTATATTGAAATCGATTTTCTTCATTGACTATTTATAGTTGCAAAATTGGTGGTGTGCAGAGAAGCTGTGCATTTGCATGCATGTGTGTGGCTGCATTGGATGTATCCCATTGCAGCTATTTACACTGTAACAAGAGTATCCACTTGAAAAGGGAAAATAGGTAATTTGGTTTGCCAGTACTCAGTGGTGAATTAATTTTACTCAAATGACGATGCACAAGTTCTCAATTGAAGTCTAATGTCCCAAGTGACCAAGTGTGCAGAATACTCCTTACACTTTGAAAATACCATTTTAGTTTATACTTACACTGCTCACAAAATACAAGAGGAAACATTTATTAATTAAAACTTAATTACAACAGAAATTGCTAAGATAAAATGTGTAAATATATATTTACATTAAATGAACAATTATGAGCAAGTAAGATAAAAATGATTTTTGTTGTAGAAATCATAAGTTGATATATAAGTTTAGTACCTAATTAAGCAGTTCAGATTTAACTAATCTGTATTTATAAGTTCCAGAGTTAACAATAAGGATTATCATCATTGTTATACTGTACATTCTATAGTAATATTTCAATATAAATTGCAAGCATATGACATAGTAATTAAGGTATAAAATCAGATAAAATATATGCTGTAATTACTACTATATAATATAAATGACAACTATTAATATATTAAATAGGTTACACGTAATTAAGTAGCAGTAAACACTGCGAACATTAACATGGTAGGAAAACCATATATATGATTTCATTATTGTAATCCCGTTAACCATGAAAACTTGTAGATGAAATAGGGGCAGATGTGACATGTAAAACATCTTCCCATTATAGTTTCTAATTATATAATTTGTTTTTTTTAATAACCTTGAGCACGATGGCCAAGGTCAAATGTATTGAGACCAATGAATTCCCATCTACGATTTCCTATTTGACTCTAACAACGGTTTTCACATTCATTATGATTTTAGCTATAGATTTTCGAGAATACCCAGTTTTCTGCCTCACCCTGTAAATGAAAAATATAAAGAAAAAGTGGCTTATTCACCCCAGATCTTCCCTCACTGTGGTCATTTGTTCAAAGCGCAAAAAGACCTGTAGGTCCTATAAAAAAGGAGCAGTTTATAGAAGAGGCTATTGAAAGGGCACACAGGAGAAAAGTGCCCCCTTTTAATAGACCTTTTTCAAGGGTTTCTCTATGGTAACTGCCTGTAAACGGATAATTGGTCCGGCAAATCTCATTGAGTGATAATAAAATAGTCCCCCAAGAGAAACCGTTTACTACGGCCCAAACGAACACAAAAAATATATCTATATATAACACTTGAGACCCATTTGCAACACTAAATCAATCCATAAAGCTATAGCAATTTTCGTACTATTACATGTTCCCCAAACGCATCATTAATTAAGTTTTTGCCACTTGTCATACACATATACATAAAGGGAATTTGGCCAACAAGTGATGTTAAAAATTGCACTGCAACTCACTTTAAATCCCCAGAGTGTGGATTTAAGGAGGAAAGATGAAAGTCACGTTGGCATCATCTATCACAGGCAAATAAGCTTCTTTAAATTGTCAACCCTTCTGTGGCATTGTATTTAAAGGTCAGCACGTGTCCCAAAACAATATAAAGCATCTTGTGGGGAACAATAGTGGTTTTGCATTAAATAACAGCCTCAAGTTGCAATAGCAAATGCCTAACTGTCTAATCCCACTCAAGTAAATATAACAATGGCAGGTATAAAACAATTCAGGGAGCATGCACAAATGACGTCCTCAAAAAATTAATGCTGTTCCCCCAACTTAAATTAATCAAATCCAAACATAAGTAGTAAATCAGCGTGGCAAAAACAATAACTAAAAACAACTCCCATCATTTTTCAATTTAAGTGACATTTTAAATTCCAACCTTTTGTTTTATACTTGGATTAAAAAAGATAAACTATTAACTCATCATTCATAAATAATTCATAATCCTGTTGCTAACGGGTTCTATACACGTTCAGTGTGTTAACCCGGGGGCCCTAACTTCACATATTTTTTCCCTGACCTCGCAAGCAAGCCTGCTAACCCGTAGTGATAAACTATTAACTCAGAAAATCTGTTAATTAATGTGTATGAATTTTAAATAATCCCCTTCTTTTGCATTTAACTCTTATGAATCCAGAACTAAGTCATGCAGTAACTTCTGAATATTTACTTTCTCTAATTTTGCTCCATGATAATTCCCTGTTACAACTTTGAACAGTTTGCATAGCTGTTATAACATAATTTTGGTTATTGAAATGCTTATTAACAACCTATTTCATGTATAGTTGCCGAATTAAAATGTTTGCATTAATACAAAAATATAATTTTTGCAGCACCTTAAACATTAAAATTCTGCTGTACATTCATTCAGCCAGAATAATTTCAACATGCAGCTTTACACGTGTCAAAATACAAAAGATGCAAACGAGATAAAACTCCATAAAGTGTATACTTTATGAGAAGAAAACCAAGCAAAAAGGATAAAATGCGACGAATTAATTTCAATGTCGGAATACAAATTTCCTCTTTTATTTGCACCTAGGGATTTTGCGGACGGACAAGTACATAAAAGTGTTGAGATGACGACAATCACAGCTACTACGTGTATATACATAGTCACATGTCATTTATGTATTCATAGCGCGTTATGAAAATGGGAAAAATGTGATTTTCAACGCAACCCTTGAATATATTCCCTTGGCATCTGCGTATTTATGGTCTGTTATAATAGTGGTACGTGTGCACGGATATGAAATCAAGATTACTCCAACACAGCCTTAAGCTATACACTATACTTCATATGAAAGTTGCATGAGGTATATGTGAAATTCAATAAAAACAAAACAAAAATATTTATTAATAAGCCTACTTCAATTGGAATCGGGGCCACTTGGCATTTTAATATAGCAGTTTGATAAAATATATGAAAGAGTTGTCCAACGTTGCCACCATTTTTTTTTCTCTAGAAGGCTTTAATAAAACCTGATTCGATTTAATAAAGGACCTTGTGATGGCCAGCTAGGTCTCACAGCAACTTTTCAATATAGCCATATTTATGGATAAATAATCCCATGGAGTTCCAATATCGTAAAAACCCAAAGCTTCAATATTACTTAATAATGGTGAAACTCTAAAAGTGATTTATCTTCGTAAATAAGCTTATATATATTAATAATTCCACACCAATTTCAAAATAATATTAAACATATTTAATCGCGTTTATTACACTGGAAGAAAGCATTAATCAAGACATATTAAATTAAATTCAATTACTTTTTATAAAAATGTCCAAAAAAATTATATTTTCCATGAGGACCATTATAGTGCATCAATTTTAATAATGAACCAATACACAATATTTTACATGCAATACAAAAGGTGCAAAATTAAGAATATGTCATATTTTCTTCCCGGTATACATTGGATAGAAAATGATGATGATCCAATTTGAGTGCAACATTTTGGCCTTTTGCATGATGGCCATGTCATGGTGCAATTATGCAGTCGTTGAATAGGTCATCTATACAGGGTATATTGGTGAAGAGAGGGAGCAGTTGATTGCGGCTACAATCAGCACCCATTGAGAGCAGGAAAATGAAAGGACCACTCGGAAATGCAATTGCAACCGTCACATGTTGCTTTCAGGGCACTTCTCCTTCTATACCGGTATAAAGTCCATCAATTACATATCTACACTATGGAACCAGCCAACTTCAATTATACGTACTTTAAAAAGTAAAACTTGGGCAATTTGAATTTCAGTATATATGCAAACATTTACTATAGTAGCTGCAACTGTTTATACATATATCTGAGAGACATGTGAAATTTCACATTTTCAACTCCATTAAAGTGGAATTTAAGTGCTTCTAAATTAATGACCAACAAATTTCACAAATTGCCACTTTTACCCTCCTATTACTGCCCACATCTTTAACACTAATTTTGTACAACACTCACTGCTTTCATCAGCACAAGCCAATTATCCTTGTAAATTACAATTTGCGAAACAGCTTAAACAAGTGTTACCCAAAATATATAATAACAAAATAAAGTCTTGTCCCTTAAAATTGTATAGTATAGGTCTATTATTATTCGAGATGGCCACATGTCAAAAACAATATTTCAAACTATGACCCAGAATAAATATTAGCAGATATACTGAATGGGTGCTCCTTAATTAGCTGCCATTAAGGGAGTCAGTTGTGACTGACTGGTGTAATGGCGACCACAAAACAATGCCTGGTGGATATTACAAAACACTGCAACTTCAGTTTGTAAAAAAATATTTCTCTTAAAATCACATTTGAAATTGTGAATGGAGGAATGAATATTTCCAAGTAACACAGTTCAATGAAATAAATGCATAAAATTATGGAAATGCAGGATTGTATGCATTACAGAAAAGAGCATATCGCTTATCACCCGATTAATATCCACTTTAAAAATTATATGCACACATGGTCTAAAAATTGCAATTTTTTTCATCTTTTTTTATATCAAGCAGCTATTGAAACTCGACTCCAACGGAGCGATATACATAATTTATATCCGGAAGTGAGGGTTAACACGATTAATGAGGAAAGCTGAGCCAATCGATCAACTGAGGGGGTCCGAATTTTGGAGAAAGAAAAAGAGAAAAAACTGCAGCAAATGGCATTTTTGCGAGTAGCAGTTTTAATCGAGCAAAAATTGAGTACTATGTGAAAGCACTAATAAACCCAGCGAACCGTTAAAACTTTTCAAAAGAAGTCATAACAACGACCCAAAATTGCTGTACAGTGAACTCCGAATGCAGCTCAAACCTATAATTTAAAGCCGAGGTTTTTATCATCATCTATTAACAGAACACCGATTTTTCAACAGAATCTCACATAATAAATAATATGATTAATGTTAATTAAAATTCATGCAGCTGACAATAATTACAATAGGCTATACGAGTTTTTATAAAATGGAAATACTTACATATTAATCAAAACTCCCAAACTAATAAATTTCTGATCACAAAGTACGTTTAATAATATACACATTTGAATGTGGAAAACCTAAAATAGCATTTGTAATACAACATACTTTGTGGTAACATTTAAACCATGGAAGCAAGAAAGCCTCTGTTGGCACTATTCTGTCCATTGTGCTGATCATAAAGAACAGATGGTGAGAGAAATATTTTCAATCTGTAAATCAAATGCCCATAATCCTTTTTATCAGGTTCTGCATGGCACATCCCCTAAAGTTAAACATATAGCTTATATGCTGGTGACCAACTTATAATCCGATTGAAGAATTAATCTTGTTACTACTTTGTGCTTATTTTATGTTTCAGAATAAGTAATACACTTTCCATGCATAACATCTGTTACATTTTCTGTTAGAGTATTACAGTAATGGAATAGTGTGATTTTAACTCATTAAAAAATACAAAGAAAAATACGATTTTCAATGTTGACATGAGTACACATCCATACATGCATGAAAAGGAAGCATTTGTGTATATCTTATTCTGAAACAATAACAACGAGGGATGATATAAAAACTGACTGAGTATTGCTTTTATTATAGCATTAGGAAACATATACAGCCTTTCAACCAAATGTATCAACCTCTAGACAGAAAGCTTTCCCAGCAAAAATATATATAGAACCTCATCCATATGCAAAATATGAAGAGGGTTGGCGCAATTAATTATGAATCACCCTAGGGTATAGGTGTTTTTACGAGATGAGGGGTCCTTTCAATAATGCTACGAAGGTACAAGCTTTTCCACTTCGATTCAATGACCATTCACCACAACAACAAAAAAGACGAATATAACTTGAGGAAAATTTAGACTTAGTGGTGGCAATATCAATTAAGTGTGGTTGCCACCCCGTCTGCAAATGTGGTTTGAAGCTTGGTTGAAAACGAAGATGGGCACATGTTCAGTGTTCACAAGGTGTGTGTGTGTGTGTGTGTGAAAGGGTAGCCATTAGTGGTTTTCGTTGGCTAACAGCTGCTGTCCTTTCACAAAAATCACGCGTTGAAATGAAATGGTGCGAGTGAAGGACAAGCTTTGGAAGAAAAGAAAAAGATGGTGTTGTATATAGCAAAGCTTTGCGACTCTTCTTCGATCGCAATATATTGCCACTCACTCACACATTGATCGAATCGATTCACCAATCTGTTGCCAATTTCAACTGCATTTACTACACAATTTCCTATCAATTATTTTACCAGATATATGCATACATGCATACATGAGAAAAGCAAGAGCAAAAACACCTCGTTTCCTAAATTGAACGCCTCAAACCAATCCCATGCAGTCACATTATTTCCACTTGATTGCACACGCAACATTGAGGCAATCGCTATGACTTATTTCTCATATACAACATATATAGTTATTTAACAGCAGATTGTTTTTCATATTATTCTGTTACAGATGGTACGGGGGAAAATAGATTGAAAGTAATGGTGACATTTTAGGAGATTTTTTAGGTTATTTATTTGTAATTTAGGTCATCCTATACATGATTCAACTTTTAAAATTGTTGGAAAGGACAAAGTGAAACATATATGCAATAAAAAATGGTGATATGACATTAAGGTCGAACATTGATTGTGGTAGCACAGGGAATGTGTGAAAGATGGTCTAAAATTCGCATGCCACATTATTAATGCACGGCCCCTTTATCTACCTTTATCATAATATATTTTGTGCATGAAAAACTTCCAGACTGAGAATTGGAAAAAAAGTTATTATCACGTTCGGTAAGAGAGAAAAATCTGCATTGCATCTGTATCTATCTATAACACAAAGGGAAATGTCACAAATGACTTCAACTTGGCAATATATATGCAACATAAAGGTACTCATCCATACATATTTCGTAGAGATATAGGGAATGAGAGTAGTTGGCAGTTGCCAGCAGCCAAGAAAGACGAAAATAGGAAGCTGGCACATTTTCCTCTTGACGAATCGCACTTTCCAAAAGATTTTTCGTGTTAGGTTTGCGCGCTTCACTGCACGACATTTCGTCAAAGAAATGGCCCCCAAAAATACCCTTTATCCCCCCTCTCTATATATAACCTGCATGATATTCGCTCCAATTTCCCACACTATACGATCGGTAATTGGTGCCTTTTGGTACCCAAAGAGTTGATGGAGTGCAGCGATTTGGTGTAATAATCGGGTGAGAGGATCTCTCCACAAAAGGTCATCAATATAAATGGTCAGTGGTGTCCAATGAACGTCGATTCCAAGTCACCATTATGCAGAGAATGATGCAGAAAAAATACAATTTTTTTATTCTCCCATGTGTAGGAAGCGGAAGAAGCAATTTGCATTGGTTGGCCATTTGGAATTAAAGATTTTAAGCGGAAAAAAATAGCTTAGGCCCAAATAAATGTCTTACTTTGCATGCAACGGTAATTTGACGCCAACTTTCACTTACATTTGCAAATCACATCAGAGAAGCAATATTCTTACATCAAAACATGACTTTCTACTCGGACTAAATTAGCAATTTAATATCATGCATTAAATTCAATTAAATTGAAGATTTATCAGTACTTGAAACGTGTGATAATAATTACCTATAGTCCTTCCAAAGAAAGATTGAGCTAGGACCATGCCAATTACAAAGTTTGAAGGGGTGCACGGTTGCAGTTTGTAGCAATCATAGCCTGCCCACCTGC
>JAQIWR010003040.1:0-10122 GCA_034695945.1 Glomeris hexasticha | reverse complement strand
ATGGAATTTTTGAAAAAAAGGACATGGAAATCATGGAAAAGTCATGGAAATTTGTTAGACGTTTTCAGTAGACACCCTGTTGAACCAGGCAGATACCTGCCTTTCGGTGCGTAATGCCACCTTAAAACAGTGAATTTAACTGCAAAATGTTTAGCAATATTTGAATTTTGTATATTTTGTGGTCACTTTCATCACTTAATCACATCATTTTGAGTCACTTTGTGCTTGCTTGTAGTTAATATGTATGTAAAACATTCCTTGAACATTGTCTTGTTCCAGTCAATTTAATATTGAGCAACCACGGTACTCTGCAATGAGTAATGGAGAGCTGGATGGCCATGTACGCGGCATCATTGGGATGAATCGTTTAATTGGGCCAAATGCTGTCAAGTGCCGTCTAGCTAATGAAGGATTCCGGGTGCAACGCGAAAGAGTGCGGCAGGCTATGCAGAGGGTTGACCCTGCAGGATTTGTGGTTAGAAGAACACGGCGTATCGTTCGGAGGCAGTACAGGGTGGCTGGCCCAAATTCATTGTGGCATGTTGATGGAAATCAAAAGTTAATAACGTGAGTTACATTAAAAAAATTTACAATGCATATACTTGGTTCGATCATCTTGTTCGAGACAACATTTCTGGAGATTAATCAGCATATATGCCTTCATGTGTTTCCCTGCAGATGGCGGTTAACGGTGCATGCGGGAGTAGATGGGGACACAAGGACGATAACATTCATCGATGTAGCTGATAACAATAGAGCTGAAACTGTATGTGCGGCATTTGTCCGTGGAATTGTAGAATATGGGGTGCCATCACGCCTTCGCATTGATGGTGGTGGAGAGAACAGCGTTGTAGCAAGGCTCATGGAAATTTACAGAGGCTTTAATAGGGGAAGTGTAATCTGCGGACAGAGCGTACATAACCAACGTGTTGAACGCATGTGGGGTGATGTTTGGAGAGGCACTACAAATTGTTTTTATGATCTGTTCAGATTCCTAGAGAGGGAGGGTCATCTTGATGCGAATAATGATGCACACCTATATGCTTTACATTATGTTTTTATCCCGAGAATACGCCGTTCATGTTCAGAATTCCAACAGTATTGGAATAGTCATGGCATTAGAACTGCCCATCACATGACCCCGCATCAGATGTTCATCTTGCATTCGCTCAATATGTTTCACAGTCCGCATACTGCGATCCGCGACTTATTCCGTAGCAATGCTCCCAGAAATGCACAGGGTGAATATCATCCAAGAAATAATGACATAAGATTACATGAACCTGTAGAAGTACCTTTAATACCTCGACTGCTCACAGAAGAGAACTTAGCAGTATTAAGAAGGGAGGTTGACCCTTTGGATGCTAGTGACACCACAGGGATTTCTTTGTACCTGAGAACATTGCAATTTATAATGACTACAATCAGCCGGTCGTAAAGTTTTGGTGTTTTGCTGTTTTCCGCCATTCTTCCAACCTTGTTTCCATAGATTTCCTTGTTAATACAGTAATGATTATTATATGAAGTTGCTGAACTGGTATGTTACGTTACGTTGAACTTATTGGAATTCAAAAGTTGTCTTCAGTTTCACCACAAATAATTGTTGAAATGGTTATGTTAATACATTAATGGTTACATGGAGGTGCTGAACTGTTATGTTACATTGTAATTAATAGTTGAATGTATTTGAAATGTAGACCTGCAAATGCAGTGTAGTATGTCCAATTGTCATATGCAACCTATAGTAACTTGATGGCATTACATTTATAATTAAAATCATTGGAGAAGACCTATAAATTCTTCCGGGTATTTGAGCCATAAATGAAGTGCTGTAAAATATTTATATTTTAAATTAGGATACTTTGAAAGGACAAGGAACAATTTTCACCATCCAGTCTGCTTCTGAAAGGTCTTGGCTGGTCCAGCGATCTCAAGGTAATTACTAGTCCTGAACATGGGAAACATAATCTTAGATTACTTAATTAAGGATGTAGCTACAAAGAAAATGCTGGCTACATTCAGTACTTAATTAATATCCAGATAGGTACAAAATTTATTGAAATATAGTATGTGTACATAATTTTTTTGCCCAGGCTGTTAATTTCAAAAATTGTAGCCTATATTTCTAAAATAGACACATAATTGTTACATAATATTTTCACATGTAAAATTGAGTTCAAATATTACTTCATAATACCTTATCCTTAAATCCATAGGGTGACCATCGTTTATCTGACAACCTGCATGCTTTGAATTTGTACTACATTTTGTAGTATGCTGCCATACCTTTTAATATATGTTTACACCTGAAAAGTTAACCACTACAGAAAAATAGGAAAAATAAAATTGCTCTTAGACAAGTTTCTGTCTTCTAATTTAATTCACACCATAAGAGAAGACAAAATGTATAACCCACACACAATGAAATGGCATTGTTTGCTATACTGTCAACATGAATTTGTAAATTTTTTTAACTGCATAAGATTTCCAGTAATATTCATGTCATCGACAGGTTTATGTAACACTATACATACATTTTAACTGTTCTAAAACATGTAAATTATATTGAAATTTCATAATTTCGAGGATGGTTTCAGGAATTTCATGGCAGCAGACACCAGTAACATACGTCGTACCTTGCACTGCAACAGATGGTCCCCTTGGGTGGCAAATTAAAAATTTAATTAGTGAAATTGCTGCAGAAGCTCACACACATCTGTTCTCAAAGTAGGAAACAATGTTTATTTGAATTAGAAATTAGGAATTACAATGAGAAAAAGCACTCAGTATTCTCACGCTACACATTCCCAATTATAAATTAAGAACATTTTAACAAATGGAAAAACAGCACCAAATATAACCATTCCAAACAATTTGGCACTTTTTAACAATGCAATTTCAGGCAGACGAACATGTCAGAAACGTATAAAATTTAACAGCAAGATGTCCTTGGTTTATAATGGAAATGCTTATGTTTTCAAACTAATACACTGCAGGCAGAATTTAAGTGAGGTTAACATGTTTTGTGGATACATCTTAGAAGTATACATTATTACCAGAAGATTAACATTCCCATTATAAACAAAGGACACATAATTCAAAGTAACTCATCACAGACAATTGTTGCACATGTTTTCGGAACACATACCTTTAAAGTAAAAACACGACAGTCTATAAAGAAAATGTTAAAGCTCGCATGGCAGGCAATATTCTTACAAATACAATTGAAGTGAGGTAAACATGTTTTTAATAACAATACTTCAGAAGTATAAATTATAGCAGCAAAATAAATGCTTTCTTTATAAACTGGTGACGTGTTTTCCAGTTGACATAACACAGATAATCCTGAGGCACTTTTTTAAAACGCATTTCAAGTTATATGAACAACGTTAATTATCACAGCAAGATGACAACACTATTGAGAATAAGCCAGTTGTACATTTTGCCACATATCACAGAAAAACTGACATACAAGCTGCATTCAATCGTCAACCAAAATAATGATATCAATAAAGTTCTCATAATCTGACCTGCCAAAACTGTTAAAACATTAATTAGATTTTAACTTACACGAACACATATTTAAATTGTTACGATTTTTAAAATCATTATTTCAGCCAGCAATTGTATGCAGACAGCATTTATGAACGAATCTTATAATGCATAACCATTCCATATATATCTTTTAAATGTAATGAAGTATAGCTGGAACGCAGTCATTACTTGTATGCAATTATAATCTTCCCAATGATTTTCAACACAAAAAACAGTATGCAACGGTAACAGCTGCTCTTCATCTGGGAATTCGAGTGGACAAGTGAACTGGTTTCCAGCATATATTGTTACAGATTCAACCCCAAGTTGCTTTGCATGTAATGTATTCTCCTGCACAAGGTTCATAAAGGTAATTCGGTAGTTTACTCCTGATCCTGATGATCTGGTTTTTTTTCTTCTTTGAAAAAATAAACAATTGCTTTTGGCACCTTATCAAATTTTCATGAAACATACTTATTTTAACTCAAACTCCTGAATTATCCTTATCAATGCTGGAATTCCCCTAACTTTTCAGATAAATATGAACCCTGCCATAGGAATTTTGAACAGTGCAGAATTAAAAATATTTTCTATTAAAATATAAATTGCTTAAAAGAATAACTTTTTGTGTTCAAATATAGAATTTACCTTTATAAATCATCTTGAGCAGGCACAAAATTACATAAACGAATGTACAATATTATGGGTCAAAAGTTTCCCACTACATTCACCCCTACCAGTTACGCATGTAACATGCTTATTGTGACCTTTTGTTGACTAGTGTATTATCACAGGTTCAAGGATATCATGTGGACTGCAATGTAACGTACATGCATGCCAATGGGCCTATCGAATAAAAAATTATCAAGTGTTTCTCTTCATGCCTTAAACATTTACTTCTGAGTTCCAAGTGGACTTATTGACGCAAGTAACCAGGAGTAGCTAGCTACCCTTCCCCAACATTTGTTTTTATGCACTAGTTATACTTCAAAAGTTAGGTACTATTAAAGACAGAAAAATGATATATCACAGAAACAAAGAATGTGGTAGTGGTCCTGTTTATGTTCAAAGTAAATGTACAGAAGTCACCGTTATGCTTAATTACTGGTGATTCAGCAGAATGGAAACTACACTCAGCAGTTTAAAAATTTGTTAGAAAGTTAATAAATTGGTGGACTGCACTGCCAATGTAAAGAAATATAGAAACGTTGACCTAGGAAACGGCCCAAAACAATGGCAGATGTAGCAGCAATTTCTTTGGTTGGGAACATCCAAAATTTAAGCGCAAATTTGCACGCAAATACGATGTACATTTTAAACAGTTAAATATGAAAAAAATAAATCCACATGTAATACCAGTGATTGCCAAATAGTAGATAATAATTGTTATAAGTGTCATCAATATGTAACAGAACTTTCCTAATTTATGTATGTGAAATTAGTGATGTTTCGATTTTACTTTACATTGCAGGTGCAGTACACAGGTTTGCTAACTTATTTGCAAGTTTGTAAAATATAATTGTGGTTAATGTAGGGGAATGATGTGGGCATATATTTGGTACCAGTAATACCTTTTCAGGTTTTGTCCTTTTTCTGTAACCAATTGAGTGAGAAATGCTTTTAGAATTGAATTAAACAATAGGGAAGGGAGGGTAGCCACTCTTCAGATGACATTTGAATTTAAATTATTTAAGCTTTGAAAATGAGGTGATGTGGAAGCTACGCCTTGTTGAACTCCCAATTTTCAGTCTGTAAAAGACCATTGAACACAGTTGCCAACATTTCTGCCGTTTTGTACTTGGGCAGATCAAGCACTGGACCGCAAGTGCGGAAGAACGGTGGCTCAGGTTCTGGTATAAAATTGATGTCAATGTTTTTTACTGTAATGCCTGGTGATCCCGTCACCAACCTCATAAATTTTTGCAGGGCTTCTGCAGACATGGATCTAATATACTGTTTGAGGTGTCGAAAAGTATGACTTTCACTCTCATCTCTGGGATCAACGTTGTCAAAAAGTATTAAGACGGTACTTATGCGAGGGATCTGGTCATCAAAAAATTTCAGTACGGTGCCTGGTGTAATAACTACATTTGATACAGATTTAAAGCCTGCATGAATGTTCTCAATAACAAAAAATGAACTTTGCAGAAACCTCGTTTCAGCAATTGCAACAAGTTTTGCTTTCACACACCCCATCTTTGGGATACAATTTGACATGCATGTCTGCATCAGATCTGCAAATTCGCCTTCTTCATGAGAAGTCAAAGTGCCATTGTCTGCCTTATCACATAACTCATTGTCGTAATCGGACATGTCAGCCTTGACAGCAGCCAACAGCTCCGTGTCCGCCACAGCATCATACCCACACATACAAGCAATTGCAAATGCCCTATTTAACCAAATGGGTACAAATGCACTGTCTACATAGGCCTTGGCTAAAACTCTGCCGACTGCCTGCCATTGAGGTTCTTTCATTTCAAGTCCAACATCCAGGATTTTGGTTTGCATACCCTGCCCATACTTCATTTTCATTTCTTCCCAGAACCGTACATAACATTCTTTTGCAACGCCTCCAACATCTTGCCCAGCTTCACCTTCTAATGCAAAAGTCAGATTGCATCTTCTCACCGAATCATCTTGAAAAGCTTGTAAAAAGTCATCAACAATATGGCGTTTCCTTATAGTGACAAGCCTATGAGGACAAAACAAATGTTAGGACTCAATAAGATAAAAATATTGCAAACGTTAACTGTCAATTAGTCACATGCCAATAGTACAGCCACATAGACCACCCCCCCCCCCCTACCATGACTGATTGAGGTTAAAAACAGTAGTCAAACATACTTTGAAGTTTTGGCTGAGGTATCAACGCTGAAATACTCATCATCCATCGAGACTGAATCAAACTCGATGACGTCTTCATGCGATGTATTAGCATCAATCACGACTCTTTCCTCATCCTGGGAGACAACATAGGTGTGTTTTAGAAGTCTGATTTAAAGAATAACCATGTTATGTACTTACCCACTCGATGTCAACACTCGTTGCATGTGATAAGCCCAATGACGCCAATGACGCTGTATGTGATGTCAACTTAGATGATATTGTGCTTAATCCTGCCAGTAATTGTTTTATTTCGAAGCTGAATGTGGCATGAGGCCTGCTGCCAACAAAGTCCACTAGATCCTGTTAGATAAACATACACAAAACCGTTTTACATCAAATCTCAATAATGCAGTCAATTAACAAAGGCACCTTAAATTGGTCTTCTGGTCTGAACCTCCTAACTACGTAAGTATTATCGGGCAAGTGGAATCTTATTTGGAAGCCGTCTGACGGCTCAGGTTGGACACGCAGGTAACGTTGTTGCCTTATCTGTTGCACAAAAATACAAGTTTATAAATTTATAAATATGACTGTCTTACAGTATGGAGCACGAACCATAACCATCCAATCCTCGTATTCGTCAATTATTCTCTGGCGGTCTCTCTCGCGGTCTCTCTCACGGTCTCTCTCGCGGTCTCTCTCGCGGTCAATTCTTTGAAAGTAATCAAATTCCGCATTCTGCTCACAACGCAGACATGACTCGGGAGTTCGGTTACAGCCGCACACTGCACAGATTTGTCTAATGTTCACATGGTTGTCATTGGCATTAGTTAACAGCGTTTCAGCATTGGAATTAGAAACTGGTGTCACATCATGCGAGATGTTGTTCACAGGTGCTTCCAATGTTGGAACATCATTTGTCTGTGTAGAAAAATAAAGAGCAACTGCAATGAATATACAAGTAATATCCCAGTTACAAATGATGGAAAAACATTAGGAAAATGCAAGTTACGTACACGAAAAAGGTCTTTTTTCGGCCTAATATACAGTGCCGAACGATTCAATTTGCCATGCAATTTTATATCTCTTGGGCAAGTCGCAGTCGGTGGCAAAGGAATTAGCTTCCGATCGGGTCCTCCTATCCTCATAAATTCATAATCTTCGCCTAGCAGTCTTGGGAACTGTCCCTTCAAATAATCCTTAAATTCTTCGCTTGACATTTCTAAAGACATTTTTGCAACACCGCATGGTATATGACCTATCAATTGTAAAAAATAATATAGTACTGCGCAGATGACAAGAAATTGTAACATGCTAACCTAATCCAACAGCGTCTAATTCGGCAAGGACTTTTGAAGTTACAAATGTTGTTTCTGGGCTGCCTAAACATGTTATTTTTCTTGAGAAATAAGGCACAGGACGTGAGGAAACTCTGGTCCTTCTGGACTTCCTGGAAGTTGGAGTTTCCGAAGAGCGGCTGCGGTTGAAACTGTAATAGAAATGTGCAATCATGTAAAACTTTTTACACATATTTAAACATGATAAATTACAGCATATCACACACTAGTATAGCATAGCATAGTTTAGTATAGTACAATGTCCTACATTCACATTCTGGATATGTTATGCTTTGTCAAAGTTGCCGGATTAATTTTGTAGCTTGTACAAGGTTTAAATGATATTCAGCGAATATATATAACAAAAATCTTACCCACTGGTTAGCCCACATTTTCCAAGCTACTTAAATATTAGCAAGATATTGATAATATATGTAATCAACTTACTTTAATGCAAGGCCTTCAGATAATGATGACAGGTCGCTGTCAAGGAACTGATTAAATGATGCAATGATGCCATCACGTAAGGTGGAAACATGGCTTGCAGACATCTCTACAAGGGGGAAAATAAATATTATAAATTAAATGAGCATTAAACAAATGGGAAAAAATGTAAGTAAAAATTTTAACTACATTGCATGACAAGTATTCAAGAAAACTTAACTAATGCACTTACCGTCGGTTATGAGCTGAGCAACAAAAATTATCAGTGTCACCACATGGCAAATTACGGAACTCGTCCGCATTGGGAATTCTATGGGAGAGCACCATTCACAAATGCTATTTCATGTGAAAACAACCCAAAAATTGTAACAGCTTACCAATAGCAATTTAATATTTCTTGCAGTTCACTCTGTATGTCAGCAATGGTGACCTACGCCCGACGGTAAAAATAAACTGTTATATTTACAATTTGGATAGAAAATTAGCAAAGACATAAAAGTTAGAGTTGATTATATATTACCTTCCAGAACAATGTTTTAATAGGTAAATGGTTGCTGAAGTGCTGCTCAATGTGGCTATGTTGTCGGCGCATTCAACACGCAATGCAGATGTTCTGCAACAAAATTGGGAAAAAAATTATTACCACACACCTAGTAGTGAGAATGCTGCAAACTTAAATATTACAGGGTGTCTGCCAAAAAATTGAACGTGAATATCCAGGCATTCCAAACAAAAAAAAAACAAACAAATGCCAGAACATTTTCCAGTAAATTATTCAAAACTGTCAACATAAACTAAAAATTATCACAGTACCAATCAAGGTTTTGCAATGACACACACACACATTGCATTATTGCAATTACAGTGAAACCTGTGAACTTGACCACCTGACAAAGTAGACCGTTTGTTCAAGCAACCAAACTGTCCCATATGATTATAATAGGGGTGATCCCCTTTAAATTGACCACCTGCATACCTTGAATGTTTACCACAATCTTTGGTACTCCACCATACCTTTATGATCGCGGATGAAAACGATCAAAATTTAGCATACAGTGATTTAATTGATCAGAATAAAGCCTACAGCGCCGATCAATTGAGTAAAACTGATAAAAACTTACCGGAAACGGCCGAAGCGCTTGCAGAACCACACCCAACTCCAACTGCCGATCGTCTCACACAAAGAACTGTGTGTGTAGCGCCCTCTAACGCTGGCGTCGGTGAACTAAAAATGCACATCCAAGCAAAAAATCTAAATTATAAATGAGAAATGGGTTAATAAAAACGCAGAGAAAACGTAGTTTACCGTACGGTGTTGATTTTTTATGTGAATTGCGATTTTCGGTGTAGAATTTTCGAACCTAGCTGAACGCATTCAGGCCGCTTGCAGGTATTCTAGAGCGAAAAAACGGGATGAAAACAATCAAAAATTAGCATGCAGCGATTTAATTGATCAGAATAAAGCCTACAGCGACAATTAATTGACTAAAAATGGTAAAACCTTACCGGAAACGGCCGAAGCGTTTGCAGAACCACACCCAACTCCAACTGCCGATCGTCTGAACACAAAGAAGTGTGTGCAGCGCCCTCTAACAGTGGCGTCGGTGAACTAAAAATGCACATCCAAGCAAAAAATAAAAATTATAAATGAGAAATGGGTTAATAAAAATGCAGAGAAAACGTAGATTACCGTACGGTGTTGATTTTTGATGTGAATTGCGAGTTTCGGCGTAGAATTTTCGAACCTAGCTGAACGCATTCAGGCCGCTTGCAGGTATTCTAGAGCGAAAAAAACCGGATGAAAACAATCAAAAATTAGCATACAGCGATCAGAATAAAGCCTACAGCGACAATTAAATGACTAAAAATGGTAAAACCTTACCGGAAACGGCCGAAGCGCTTGCAGAACCACACCCAACTCCAACTGCCGATCGTCTCACTCAAAGAACTAAAGAACTGTGTGTGCAGCGCCCTCTAACGG
>JAQIWR010003039.1:0-10122 GCA_034695945.1 Glomeris hexasticha | reverse complement strand
TTTTATGTCGTCAGGTATGGGCTCCAGGCTCACCATCATGGGCTCCACGCCCCATCATGGGCTCCACGCGCCCCATCATGGGCTCCACACCCACCACCATGGGCCTCAGGCCTTCCACTATGGGCCCTAGGCCTTCCACCATTGGCTCCAAGCTCACTATACTCCGTCGCAACTCAAAGTAGCCGAAACTGCAGCTGTGCGGCGGTGATCCCCCTCCCCTAAAGGGTGAAAGTAGACTCGCTGGTGCGCGTTCGGCGAGTCTACTTTCACCCTTTAAGGGAGGGGGATCACCACTGCACAGCTGCAATTTCGGCTACCTTGAGTTGCGACGGAGTATAGCTGCTTTGCATGTTGGCCTTGGACCACACTTGTACTTGGCTTGTCAGGGTCGAAGGATGAGATCCAGACAGTTCTTCATTATATGAGTGCAATAACTGACCAACCAGGTGATAGCTTTTGCTTACAGATCTTAAAATCATTAAATCAGTAACACCGGTGAGCTGCTACACCCTCCTCTATTATGTCATCTTCTTTTTCAGTATCTGAGGCATTTACTATTGCAGCTATTGTTGCATTGCAAATCATATCCCTTGCTTGATATTTAGTGACAGTGTAACAACCCAGTCCAGGGTCGTGTACAGAAATAAAACTCTCACTCTCTCTCTCTCTCTCTCTCTCTGTGGTTGAGATCGCTCTTTTAATTCACACTTGAGGTACAGATGTGAACCAATAATCCCAAACACTGGTCAGATATCCACTTTGACCGCAATTTGCAAAAACACATTAGCCCAATTTAGATGGGCTCCAAGGCCACTTTGCCACCTACGGAAATATATCCAAGGGGAGGTTAAGAACCACCAAAGTGACACTGGAGCCAAGGTGTGCCAGACCTTTTATACCTCAATTTAGAGCTCCCTGATTGGTTGTGTGATGTCATCCCGATGACACAATGATGATGTCACTATGATGTCATCTTGTACTTGATGACTTTCAGCTAACCTTATTTACAACTTACTGCTAAGAGCACGTAAGCGAAGGGGAGGTTTTTATAACGTTGCCATGACAACGCTTTTTATGTCCTAAAATGGCACTTGAAATACTCTTTAATCAGGGTCGTGACACTAGTATCCACCATTTTTAAATAACTAACAAATGCTATTGTGCTACTGCAATGTTATGAATGTGACACACTCTGTCACCTCAATATCTCCATGGATTATAGCAGATTATACAATCCACATGAACCAAATAATCACAGATATTGAACTGGGCTACTCCTTTTTTGTTAGCATTTCTGGAAATCATGTGAGATTCTGTTTAAAGCCTGCATTAGGCTCTTTGGATGTCATCACTTGTCTGAAAATTGTGTCATTTTATTACTGTTGACATTTGGGAATAAAAAAAGTCACATAAAGCTAGGTTGAGTGCTTACCATTCGAAGGAAATACTACTACTATTATGTGGTGCCATATATGGAGAATAAACTATTACAAGCAAAGGTTGGTGTAAAGGAAATCACATTGGAAACCACCTCTGTATCATCTTACAGTGATTGGAGCAAGCTATTCTACATGTATATCCTTAATATAAAGAACTAGTCTAAATTCATAAATGTATAGCAGTCAATAAACACACGAAAAACATTCGTCTGACAATGTGGTTCCATAACTGAACAAACATGTTGATTATTTCTCCATCATGGTAATCTCCAAATCAATACTTTAGGCCAGAAATAAATATTTCACAAATGTTTTAATACATTAATAAGTACTATTTAATGCAATATGAGTAGTAATGAACTTGTCTCAATTACCACATTATTTATAATAAACTGTGCATAATATTTATGACTTGATTTACTTACACTACCAGAACATATTTGTGGAGAGTGGATGCATCAGCATACAAACACACTTTATTTCTCTGCAATTGTATATGTAAATGGATACGTCGCATTGCCACAACTATGTTTTGATTGGACCTCAATAATTATAGTCATATTACTGGAACCATATAATACTCAGACCTTTTTCAACAATTACGTAAGTCAATTATCACTAACACATGTTCAAGATTAGTAATGGCAGTGCAACATTCCAAAATGCCTGTCAGAGGCTTCACATGTGTTATCAAGCTAACAATATGCTTTAGGCAGTTGCTATTAAATCAGAGGAGGATTAACCGTGTATTGCACATATGTGCAAAAATCACTCAGGAGCTGGTTCTTCTGGGGTCCTGGTTTTTAAATATTTATGCAATTTACAAACAAACATAAAACCTTGGACCTGGTGGTGTCGTTTCAGTGACATTATGAAGACTGAAGAGGCTGTGGATGCATTGCTTGTCATATTACAACCCTCCGCTAAAATTAGAAAAAGTTTCCAAGCATTTTAAACCTTAAATGGTGTCCTAATTTTCATAAGTGAAGCATGTCTTGAGCTCCACAATACTCTTCTGACACTGCATTCATCACATCCAAAATGTTGGAAATCCACTTCCTAAACTGAAAACTACATTCTCTGAGGATTGCAATAAGTTGCTGCTGAAGCTCCAATGCATGGTTAGGCGATAAAGAGCCAGATATCAGGTCATCCGTGTAAAAAAAAAAAAACTCTTAATTCAATTGCAGACGCTTCTCACCATTTTTCACTGTTTAACCACAGACTTGTATCCCAAATGGACAACCAACTACAAACTTGGGTGGGTAAAATGCGAGATTGGGGAGGTAGTCACGTGACAGGGGCTAAGCTAA
Source organism: Glomeris hexasticha (assembly GCA_034695945.1). Taxonomy (NCBI): domain Eukaryota; kingdom Metazoa; phylum Arthropoda; class Diplopoda; order Glomerida; family Glomeridae; genus Glomeris; species Glomeris hexasticha. The sequence goes on along the minus strand of JAQIWR010003039.1, from coordinate 7,370 downwards.
CTTCCGCCGAAGATTTCGCAGAAGCATTTAAACACCACCCAAAGCTTGGTTGTTCAGCTGTATTTCTTCATAACCGTGTGATGTGATATATAATGTCAAACTTGCCGGAGCATTCAATTGTTGCACAAGAACCAGCGTCATATGGCCGAGTCGTCCGTTTTCCTCCATACATTGCACATTCTTGGCATCAATCACAGGATCTGGGATGCATCTTCGTTCTACATGTTTAAAGTTTCTTAGCGCTGCAACTCTTGAATTACCCAATTCTTCGCTGTTGCTTTGCAAAGGCAAATTTACAACGAAACGGCCTGTCCTAGTTTGAGATTAAGTACTGGCAAACTGGTCCCTAATACAACACTCATCTTCAGTGAAGCCTCAGACATTTGGAACACTTTCAACTTCCCAAAACCGCTGAAGGATGGTATGTCTCCAGGTGACCCTGATGAACAGCAATCCGATGATGGGACTGGGAAGACCCTTAACTGCCACACACTGTGCCTGAATCAACCTATCATAACACAGTCTCAACTGCATGAGTGGCTCTTCCACAGCGATGCCTCAACCAAACGAGTTGACCATAGATGTCCGGATAGATGTCAGGATTGAAGAAGTTTGGGTCCGCAAGCTGAGGATATTCTAACTAGCTGCATGACGCTTTCTGAACAGAAAAATTTGGAAGCAATTTAGATATCCTTGGCAACACCAAAGCAGTCACCTCGAAGACTTCAGATTCATACAATGCAGAAAAATCCAGTTGAACGCAACTTCCAACTGTTCCAACTCCTCTGGAGAATATACTGGAAATAGGTAGATACATCCTGTGACGTTGTAATGACACTTGCTGTAAACAGTATTCAGTAATGAAGGTTGCTAGTCAACCATTATCGAAAAATGCATGGCACACCCAGCTTCATTCATGACCATCATGGATGTGGATGAACGCTGTAGCCAAAAGAACATGTGATGTGGCACCATCACTACCGATGACTTGCGACAAGAGCACCACCTCTGTAGGCATCACAGTTACTGTAGGCTACAGCACATGGATAAGGGTGTGATGCCACTTCTGGCACTTCCAACAATGACCTGAAAAACCATTTTGCGAACTGTAGCACCGGGCAAGGCAGTTGCAACACATCGTAGCCGCTTTGCTGTGTTCATCTGCTCCTGCACAGATAACTTCAAGAAGTCTTCACACTTGAAGACAAAATGATCATGCTTGCAGATCTCATTTATGAACTGCAGATCCGAGGTTCACTGACCCATGAGCAATGGAAATCGAGTTCTTCAACATCTGATATGGCTTGTTCTGCAGCGACGGCTTTGATGATGACACACCTGTTGAGATAGGAGCATGATTATCAAGAAATATTACAAGAGCACTAAACCTGGGTAAGTTATATTTCCCAAGAAAACGTGCTTCAGGATCAAGATTATTTTATAGAAGATGAACCACCATTACGTTGAACACTTCATCTCTTTGAAGATTGTTCAGGCATGGACTGGTTGAAAGCAGCATCTGCCGCCTGCCATACAATCTTTACATCCAATAAAGGATTCAATATACCTTACCAGGATGCAGCACTTAGAATGTTTTATGAAAAGGGCGCTAGTTTACCAAACTTCGTCCAGGGAGCGTGCGCAATGCATTTTGGGCAATGCTCGATACCGATATCGTACCAATCTCGTACGGGTATTTAGGCTTACCGAAAAAGGCTTATTTCACCCGATCGTCGATCGTCGCCATCCAGCGTTTTCAAGCTTCATCACATGATTTTTAATAAAAACAAGAAAGGGCAAGTGCATTCCACTGATTCAACGTGTGTAACGTTTGTTTTGCAGTCGTTTTAATTTATGTTATGAACAAATCGAGTGGAAGCGACATGCAGGCCGCCATGTATTTTGGCACCTATTTCGATACACAATACGTATCAAATCGCACAAGGAATCGCTGAACATGCACGTGTTGACCCATGATGCACCGCAAATTCCCGCCAGCCAATAGCTGGCTGCTACTCTCCTTCCCATTGAAAATCAGGGGAGTGATACATCCTGGTAAGGTATATTGTATCCTTGATCCAATGATATGTTTACTTGGTTGATCCTGTCAGCAAACTTAAAGTGCTGCTTCTTGTACTATTCATAACACTCATCGGGGCATTTCATACTTATGAGGTCATGAAGGCATGTATTTTCTTTATATAGTACCACAACTTGCGCATGGTAGTCATGCATAGACTCTACAGTCACACCAGGGTCAGCAACCAAAGCTTGATCTGATTAGCAATGGAATGGCACTTCTTCAGCAATGCCTCTATGGTCAATGATAGACACAAGAAGCAAAGCATCCAGGCTAAACTTTGAAGAACCACTAGGCAGTTCAGAACCTCAACCTGATACTAAATTGAAAATGACGTTAAACACCTGGAAACTTGTTAAATTAGAGATCACTACATATCTAGGTCGTTTATATGATAAAAACAAGTTATTCATCCTACAAGTGAAAGCTTCTATGCCGATCGTAATTTGCGCTGCTAACTCCGCAAGCGTGTCGATCGATATGGCCAAATTTTTGAACGGCGCTGTTAGCTAGACCATTCAACTGACGTAGTTTGCATATCCTTGCACGTCTAGCCAAACATAGATTTTTATCAGGTTGAATTGAAATGTGCTATAAATCACTCTGCTTAGTCTCCATGTTGGGAGACCCAGCACCATTCTTTATTGCCACACTATGCTTATGTATGCTACAATGAAAATGGAGTCGAAGCAGAAATATATGTACAAGATACACTAGGGAACGAATAGGATGAGCTCCAATAGTAGCTTTCAGTGCTCTACCCACAATATTTACTACACCTAGTACTCATATCGTGCTCTCTTTTAAGACTTGAACGTACTGCAGTTGCTGAGTATATAATATTGAGGACACATTCATTCCCAATATATGAACTATTGGAGGCATAGCATTTTTAATTTCACAAGAAAGGGCAGCTAAACTTTTCACTGGGTGATCGATGATCAGAATAGCTTGGCAAAATTTTGTTGAAACGTATGGTGCTTGCGAAAAGTTTAGTGTAATTTTTAACAGACATAGTTATTAATCTCATTGTTGACCAACATATTCCATGTTATTGCATTATATTTAAAAGTTAAAACTATGCCAGCGTAATTACCATCTTATAAAAATGTTAGCAACCAAGAATGTATGTAACACTGACATTCATCATTATTGGAACAACTGTCCCAAGACAAATGACTATGTTAAACCATCGGCATGAAATATTTTTACTGCAAATGACTACTAAACACTTGGTAGTGGTTTGGTATTACATACATTTTCACCGATATAAATAAACAGTGGAACCTCGCTTTATGGACGTCTCGGTTCTCAAACAATTCGGTCTCTGAAAACTTTTTCCGAGCAAAAAGTGTCTCTGTTTCCAAACAAAATGTTGGTTTCCAAACAAGCGGTTTATTAACCTAATGCAATGCCTAAAGCTAGGAAACCACTATCGCGCGATTGCCGTTTAGGAGTTTCGTCAAGGTAAATATTCGCAAATTTGCAATGGGTGGGTCGTCGTTTACATGCATCGAATGCTAAATTATACCCTGTGCAGTGGTTTTGTAGTTGCCATTCATGAATACGTAATGAATGTTTATACGGAAATAATTTTAAAGGAGAACTGACAGGGTCTCGGAGCATACCTTGAAAAGGTTCCCAGTTTACTGATACAAGGCCAAGAAAACGATTGGCGTGAATAAAAACTTCATTAAAAGTAGTAAAAAGAAGTTACGACTGGTTAAAGATGTGACGCCGTGGTGTCATAGATGTGCGATGTCATGGCGCTGGCGTCATAGACGTGCGATGTCACGGTGCAGGCGTCGTAATGTCCTGTGGAGAATCTCGCGGCAGCCAATGAGGCCGATCGTCTATTATTTCATAGAGTGGCGTAGCTGTTACAGCCAATGAAAGCGTCGACCGATTTTGACAGTTCTGTTTTGCTTGCGACCAGCTGTTCGTTATTTTCATATTGCTATATCTTTGTAACAAATTATCGGAAAAATGTCAAAAAATCCAGTAATGTTCTCAATTAAATGCCTAATGAATTGGCCAACTCGCAAGAAAATTGGTGAAATCGTGTATTGCCGTGTCAGTTCTCCTTTAAGTACATATTTTTTTAAGTTTTGTTTAACAAAATACTGCATGGTCTTTATCGATTTGAACTTAACATTGCTATGAACACTTTAGCTTAACAGAACAGGGTCCCCCCCGTATACGATTGCAAGCATAAAATTCCTTTATTAAAGTTCAAGTAAATGATCAGCTGCAGTTTGAGAACAGATTAATACATTTTACATTCATTCCTATGCAGAAAATTACTTCAGTTTTCGAACAATTTGTGTCCAAACACTCTTTGGATGAAATTATTATGTTCGCAAACCGAGGTTCCACAGTAGTGAAGCCTCGATAAGACACCTAGCTGGACATGTTGTCATCCCATTTAAGGCGTCCCACATTAAATGTTCAATCTCCATAAACTTTTGCCTATGAAAGGATAAGCCATCAACCCACTTAATTTGTCAGAAATTCAATATCCCACCGATGAATTCTTATCGAGGTTTGATAGTATTTGCAATGAGAGGGCGAATCATTGATCTGCATCCTCAAAATGCTACAACTGTGCCAAGGTACTCAAATGTGTACCAGTATATATGACAAAATAGTTAAGAATTGCAAATATTCGATGTCTGAAACATTATTGCACGTTAACATATTTATTGAATATTTTGTATTTTTTTTGAGCTAAATCCTGTGAACGCCAAGCCACTGCGCATGTATAAAATTCATGTGGACTCAAACAATTTGGTAGCAATCCCATTCGCAACCATTGAAATTGACAGTTCAATAAGTCTTTGGCCGAAAGACATGGCCAGGAAGTATTTCGGATACTTTAATTCACTAAAAGTAAGGATGAAATATGCTACAATAGCTACTGCATCCTCCGAAATAAAAATATGTAAACATTTGTGTCTGTGTGGTTGTCCTAAAATTTTGGTTTTAGATAGTGGTTAAACATCAAAAGTTTGGATAAATGCAAATTATGCATTGAAATGTGCATTCTTTCAGCTACAGATTGTCAACAGGCTTAAAAGAGAACTGACAGGGTTTGCGGTAATCTGTGTGTAAGTAGTGATTGTGTCCCTGAAAACGATGGGACAAGCAAAAGTCCTGTAAAAAAAATCGTAAACAAAGTAATAAGCGTTTTACAGTCACGAGCGCTCGCCTTACGAGCGGCTTTCGAACGGCTGCGACTATTGTTTGCAATAATCGCAGCCGCTCGCAAGCTCCTCGCAAGCCGCTCGCCGACGGCACATTCGGTAAAACGCTTATAACTTAGTTTACAATTGATTTTCTTGACATCATTTCTGCTTGTCCCATCGTTATCAGGGACACAATCACTACTTACACACGGATTATCATAATTTGTGTCAGATCTCCATTAAGTTTACACGTAATAAAACACTACAGTTATGAATAATTACGTAAGGATCCGCTGGGACGGAAATATGGAAATATGGTAGAGCAATTTGCCACTTGTCACTAACTTTTGCCCTTGCCTAATGAATTCACCTATGGACATAGCATCATCTTACTGAATGTTACACATACGACAGAAAATTCCTCCAAGTAAGCAAATTCCTAATGAAGCCAGATCATTATTTATCTAAAAATGGTAAATTAGACAGAAGCACGTCCAAATAGCACAAACTGTTATAAACCTGTAATTCAGTGTGCACAATTATCCTAACTTTTAAAATTACAGGTGAAAGTATAGCAGGTAAAAGATTTGGTAGATAATGTGCAACCAAGAGCAATGACAAGATGATTAAAACACTTCTTAACGTTGATCGTAACAAAACTGTTAAATGGATTAATAAAACAAAAAAATAGTTGCATACCTCCATAAACCACAAGTTGATTGAAGGAACGTAGATACTCGTTTTACACAGCCATTAAGCAAAGAAATTAAACAAACGCATGAGAGCAAAGGGTTATGCATTGGCAAAGACCATGAATCATGGACAGTTGATCAATGGACCAAAGTAATGTTCAGGGATTAGAGCAAGTTTTCTCTATTTAATGATGAAAAAGACTAAGTTGTTCGTTGGCAACACAAAGTACCATCCTGCTAATGTATCTGAACAAGTCAAACACTCTCCAAGCATCATGGCATATGGCCCCACGTGCTCATATGGTCATAGGAGCTTGCGTATTCTTAAAGGAACTGTCAACAGCACAACTTACATTGAGATAACTGCAGACAACATGATTCCTATAGCACAGTTCTATTATGATGGGAATGATTTCATCTATGAATAAGACAGAGCACCATATTATACTTGAAGGATGAGCATGAAGTGGTTTGAAGAACAACCAGTAACCGTTCTCAAATAGTGAGGGAATAGCCCTGACCTTAACCCTATAGACGAAGTGTGCAGTCGTATAACACGGATCACTGGTTCAAAATAAAACCGGACAACATCAGTGATTTGTCAGAAATTGTAAATCAGGAGTGGTGTAAATTTATACAAGAGGAATGTATAACCTTTGTTGAATCTACTGTTCATTACACGAAAGAAGGCACTTTAATCCTGACAACCTCCCACTAATTAAACGTGGAAAATGGAATGGACGGAGGTGTTCAGTGAAGTGTCGATTACAGACACACAGGTGCAAGCAATTGGCACTGCACTTTGCACCCCTGTCTATTACATTTTTCCCTTTTAATTAGGGGGAAGTTGGGAGGATTGGGGTGCCTTCCTTCGTGTAACGAACTGTATGTGTCACAGGGTAAGAACAGTTATCAAAGCTCAATGTATATAAAACTAGTAAGGTAGCGCCGTTAACGCAAACTGAATGGCACGTGGCTCCACCCACTTTGTGTGTGACGTCACCAATAAGAGAGCGGGTGCAGTTAGCATCGTGAATTGTAGCCAGTTTGTTGGTTTTTCCTTTGCAGATATTTAGTAAGTTCTTTCTGAACGTAATTGTGTGATGACACAGGTTATTTAAAGTGAAATATGTACTAATAAAATGGATGCTTATGAATTCAAATGAGTTAAAATTTGTATGTGATAAATAAGTAAATACAGTAAACCTGTCATTGACGGAATCCCATTAGAACAGATTAAAGGTCTACCATTGACAGGTTGCGCTGCAATAATTATAAATAAGACTATAAGTAATAATCAAAAATAAATACCAATACATAATAAATAATAATAATCATAAATACGTTGAGCATATATTTCTTGTCTTCACAAGTTTTGGACACCTTTTCGTTCATTAATCATATCCCTTTGTT
>JAQIWR010003038.1:0-10123 GCA_034695945.1 Glomeris hexasticha | reverse complement strand
ATTCCCGAGTCCTATCATCGACCCTAGTCGAAAATGTCATTGTTCAGAATGTTAAGAAATTCCTGGATTTTTCAGTATTTTCCAATGCTATTAAAAAAATTACTGATGACCAGAGAAAAATATGAAACAGTGGCTTATGACAATTTAAGGATGTTATTTGATGAAATAAAAATGTTTAGTATTGTGCGACATTGAATTGTATACAACAATGTTTCCTATTACTCAAAGTTTTTCGTTTCCCTTGGGATAGAGATTTAACTGTATTTCTGAATTTTGACAATTCATTAAGATCTTAGCAGAAGGACTTGTCATGCTTTGCGGCTCAATGTAACTGGTTTATTGCAAGCACTACGTGTAGGATTTTACATCCATTAGACCCGTTTACATGAAAAATGTAAAGGCATTTGCTAATAAAACATGTCCCATCAATGGAAAGAGCAGAATGTTGACATTATAATTATATTTTTCATTGTTCACTGCAGTACTTCTCAAATGGTATGATACTTTTATAAACATTTGTGTCTAGGGCACAGTGTAAAACTTAAAAAACATACTGCTGTGTTTGCGCTGCAATGCTATCAGATGATATTGATATACATCAAAAATGCCACAATTCTTATTTTAGTAAATACAAATTTTTGGTGTCAATGGAAACTCTTCCAGTGAAGCCTTCTGAACAGATAATGGGAAATTTCACCACAGAGTTTTACATTATTATCTATCACAAGTATAACACACAATCCGGAGAGCAGGATTGAACTACTAGCATTTGTTCCTACTTTCCACATAAATCATTTCATACCACAGTTTGTGGAGCACACAGCTGCGATGTCATACGACCATCACGCAGGATAAAAGCAGTCACTGGTTTCACATGATCACCACATAAGGGCACAAGCATACTGACCAGCATTGCTCAACATGCAGAAGTGCAATAACACACCTGTTCTGCAGAAAGTCACTAATGAATATTGTATCTCACACCTTGATATGGGTAAGCTAGGAAATCTGACAAACATGTCTTATAATTGCCAAATTCCATGATGTGTGCAATACTTGAACTATTCATTTTACACTTGTCAAAACATTTTATCATTTAGAAGGTTTCACAAGATGAAATACCAGTAACGATGTGCAAATATGCAGCAGCATATATGCTGTAAGAGCAAGGATAATACTTATATTTTGCACTTGATAGCATGCAGTCTTATGAAAACCCAATCACAATGTTTTTTAGAACTGTGCACATTTCCAGTTACAGCACATCACTACCTTGTTTGAGATGCCAAATATCAAAGAACTAATGTAATATTATAAATGATTTCACCATTAATAAAATGTAATTTGAGAGGTGCATGCAACAGCAATGAAAGTATATATAATTTATAATTCTCTCCCCATTCATGCATGGGCAGCACAGAAATGCTTAAAATTTCAATGCATCAAGTGATATTCCTATCTAGATATTAAAATATCCTTTAAAATGACTACAGTAGTGCTTGCATGAAATAAACTGGATACTTTTAACAAACCAAAAGAATGAAATGTGTAGTCAGCAACAATTGCTGAATTTTTCAAAAACAGCAATATTGTACAGGCTTGGGCAACACCAATGGAAAGAAAACGGCAACCATTGCCTAGGTATGATCGAGGGATAAAATATCATAATCAAAAGTGCTGTTCTTATCACCAATCGAAGATCCCATTGAGCCAGATACTAGAAGTACTGGATCTAACAAGAGAAGAGTATGAAGTAAGGTACAGAGAGAGTCCCCCTGCTGCAAGTTGGGCCACTGCGGGAATAGGCGATGTTGAGCAATCAGAGATCGCATCACACTCGGACTCAAGTGGAACACTGCACCACTCAATCCAAGAAATCCAGATGAATCCACAAGAAATTATAGAGACTCCCAGACCTCAATTGGCTCTCCATCTAGCAAATCCCGCACTATGCTCAGATTTGACTGGGGAAAAGAGAGCCCACTCACATAAGATTTGACAGATTCGGGAATGTTAACGAATTCCGATTATCAGACAAGGGAAACCTGTGTTTATTTCGGAATTTTTGCATAGGTTGTAACGACCCAGGGTCATCACTTTATATTTTGATAGAAGAAGAAAGAGAGAGAAAACGGATTCCTAGCGCTCTTGGCTGCATTCCCATTGGCCGATTACCGATGGGAAATCGGCCACTAGCTCGGAAGTTTAACGAACCAATGGGGGAAGCGCCCTGTTTTAGGTGGGAAAAGGTGGTATGAAAAGAAGGGGTTGCTTTGTGGCGGGGCTTCTCGGTACGACTGTAATGGTGAGCGCGCGTGGGCGTTAGAGAAGAGAGAAGACCCGGAACAAAGGAGTGGAGAACGGGTGAAAGGAGGAAAGGAGGAGTGGGTGAGAAGGAATAGTGTGGTGGGACATCGCTGTGGGGAGTGTAAACGCGGGTGATTTCCAGGAATTGGAAGATTGTTAAAACATAACCGAGGGCTCAGCGTTTGGTTTGGTGTTAGCCCGTTGGCCGGTGTTTATTAAATAATTGGTTCTGAGTTACAGCGAAGTGTTTTCTTTTCCTTTATTCTCCTTCCATCCCTTTACTCTTTATTCCTTTTTTAGCATCCATAACTCCATCTGAAGAGTGGTGGATTGTAGCAGAACGCTACAAGAACTTTCCTGATGTGTAATGTAGTTGTGTTGCACGTCAAATCCAGAAACTGAAGCACCATTGTTGTGCTACTCATATATGCCCTGCCCCTGCCAATTCGTAGTGAACGACATGTGAACGACAGTGGATGGATTTTAAGGATTTAGTCTCCAAGTGCACTGAACGTATGTACCGAAAGATTATACTGAAGACTGTTGCAGATATGTAGGTACACAGCTCAGGAGAATGCTGTAAGACATTAGAAGGATTTACCCCTCACCAGGGGTAGAACCCATAAAAATAGACAGGGACATTTGCAGATGTGCCATCTGCATTTGTTAGTCGGCATAGTAAGGGACATGAGTGGCATATGATCATGCTAAAATGAATTACGCATAACCCAAAAAGTATTTTACGACATTGGCATGAAACCACCTGATCCAAACAATTATATTTACTGTATACTTTTGGTCAATTGAATACCCGCAATTCCGAGTAGTAAAGGAGTGCAGCATCAATAAAAACATGACAGTTAATTAGAAACACTTTATCAGAGATGTATGTGAACAATACATCCTTCAAAACCCCATGCAGCTCGGAGTAGATGACAACAGAAACTTAACGATTGTGGAAATTGATGAATCAAAGTTTTCCACTGCAAATACCACCGAGGGGAATGGAGGGAGGGCCATTGGGTGTTCTGTGCCATCGAAAGAGGCACTGGCCGATGTCTGCTGCAGGAGGCAAAAGACCGGATAGCAAAAACACTGCAAGCAATATTAAATAAGAAATTTGGTGCTGCCAGGAGCAAGAATAACTTGTGATAGTTGGTCAGCGTTTGCCAGGATTTGTGAAATTTATTGCAGAATTGAGAAACATGACCTTATGATATATGAAAGAAACTTTGTAAGCCCGGATGACCTAAATGTGCAAACACAAAATGTAGAAAATGTGTTATGTGAGCAAAACAAAAACTGAGGAAACAATTTGGAACCTCTGTCAACTTGTTTGCCAGTTACATGGATGAATTTATGTGAACACAGCCGATTTTGAGGAAACTGCCATGTTTTTCCCAAATTGCCTCAAAAAGTAGAAATATGTAAAGATGGAAATGGTTATCAATTAAGCATGTCAACATGCAAATTAAAATTGATAAAAACCCACTGATTTCCATTTACAATTGCCAGAGATGGTAAATGCTTGGTGGTATCTCTCCATACATCTTCAATAATATACAATTTTGTTATAAAAAATATACATAAGTTCCTTTGGGTAATATATAAGTATTAATTCATGAAATAAATGTATATAGTTTTCAGAACCAATGCAAAGGAACTACCTATCATTGGTCATTTCTTGCAATTGTAAATGGAAACATAGTACTACTTTGAGTCAATTTGCGGAAAACAGTCAATATTTATCCTATTAAGGTAATGTTTCTACATTTGAGAACCCAATGTGTTTCTTAGTGCTGTGTCATACCATTAGTAGGATACACAGGGGAATGCACTTGTGGATGAACATGGGCATATCGTCATGTGCAGAAAAGTAATAGACATCCTAGTGACTCCAGCTGGAGTACAGAAGAAATGTCATGCAACTACTGTACATGTTTCTGGCAAAGTGCCCCGTAAAAGATGTTGAAGTTTGTGGTGCTCTAAAACAATAGTGCAATGGTTTCTGTGGATTAGACAGGCTCTGACTACAGTTGCATGGCATGATTTTATTCCATTAGGTGGACCTGGCAACACACCTTTTCAAAAGGAAGTACAACAGATGAAGACAATTGGTAGCTAATGAGACATGGTGCTGTTTGGCGCCATATGTCAAACAAGCAGGGAAACGTAATGAAACTGTTATTGAACAGACTGCAGGTTCCAAAAAATTAGATGGTATTGCATGTAGATTTGGTTGCATAGTCGCTGCTCGCGACCAGGCAATGTTCATTATTTCACAGCATAGCAGAGAATATCGACATATGCTCAGATGGATGCAGAGCATACCAAGGCTGCGACCAACATTTCAATGGACATGGAGTGGTCATCCATGCCGATAACTGCTTAATTAAAATCCTCCTGCGGGAGCAAGACCCACATTGGATTGCTAAATGGGTCATGCTTTAATTGAACTTTCAATATGACAAAAATTTTATTTTTTCCTCAATGTTGACATTCCAGACCACCTTGAACATCATAAAAGGGACTTTCATAGGCCATATGATGTCATTTTCCAGGAATCTATCTACCTGGGAATAGAAAATTTTTACAAAAGGGTCTACTTCTGCAGAACTTTTCAACGTATTTCATGTGCATTTGATGAAGTCCAAAGAATAATTATTGATAATTGAAAACGAATGTGGCAGTCTACAATTGTAGGTTATTTTAAAATTTGAATTATAATTTGGTATTTTCTAAATGAACCATTTCTGTAATTGGGCCTAGTTTTTTGCGATGGTTGGTATCTATCAATTGAAATGGGCACGTTGAATGCTTAATTGATAACCCCTTCCATCTTTACACAGTACTACTTGTTGAGGCATTTTGCGGAATACAGGCAATATTGATCCCTTCAAGGCAAAGTTGTAACATTGAGAACTCGATGTATTTCTTACTTTGATCATGATGTGGATCACCCTTCAAAGTTTGTTATTGTTTTTTTAATATTTCCAGTTAAATATAGCACCAGAAATTTGGCATGTCACCTTTCATGTAGGTAAAGATCATATTTGAATTGTTAAAATTGGTCTTTTAACATGACATGTTATAGTTTCCTTGTCAGCTGCAACATATTAAAAATGGCTTCAGTTCCTTGTTATAGGTTCCAGTATGGGTAAAATTAGACATGCTGATACCTTGCTAGCAGTTGCTTGGTTTAATGAATTTGTCATTGGATGGTATCTTGGAATGGAAGAAACCCTCGAGCAGCAAGATGCTGCAAACAAAAAAGCCGCAGTTTTTTTCTGGTTTTGAGGTCTATCCACGGGAAAAACCTTCAAGTGTACCCAGCTGGAGTACAGAAATGTCATGAAACTACTATTCGCTTGGAAAGTAGAAGTCGGTGACACTTGGAGGCGTTCTTACGAACCTCTAAATACACGTTAAATACATTCGAAAATGGCGGCGATGCCGAACCTTGCAGCCTTGCTTGCATGCTGTAGAGGACTGTAAGTTTGTTTTTTTAATGTAAACCACAACATATAATATGGTTTCCATTAAAAATTGCCTCTCATTCCTGCAGGCAGCGGTTTGTATGGCCTACATGCCTAAATATTCCAAAATTTAAACGAATCCGATGTGAAAATCGGCGACAGCCATTGTAAACGCATGGAGCAGTATCGGCATCGCCGCCATTTTCATGTGATAAACAGCACCACCTAGATTTCGCTTCCCTCGCCAATACATGTTTCTAGAAAGCGCCCATTAAAAGATCATGTTGAAGTTTGCAGGCGTCGAACAACAATAGTGCACAGTTAATAGATTTATGTTCATTAATTTAGCAAAATAGTAAATTGTGGGGAAATTTGCAATTCCCAGCAACACTAAGTCCACAATCGTCACTGTGACATCACCACGTGTTTCTCAGAATTTTCAGACAATCAGGTGCAAGCAATTGGCACTGCACTTCGCACCCCCGTTCTTTCGAGTTGGCCTAATTAGGGGTGGCTATGACGTTTGGAGCGACTTCTTTTGTGGCACGAACAGTAGGTAGACTTGGTCGCGTAGAAGTGGACAAACTACACCTTTTCAAAAGGAAGTACAACTGAGGAAGACAATTGGTAGTTATTGAGACATAGCTCAAAAAATAATTATATGGTGTTGCATGTTGACACTATAGCAGAGCAGCTTTGTTTCACAATATTAAGGTTATCTCTGTATCATTGTCAACTTAATAGAATTGAAATGGTATGGAGTCAGACAACATCATTGACACAATATTTTCACTTAAATAGAACTGCATTTTTAATGCTTTTTAATTATTCTGTTATAAACTCATTCCAGGTGAAACGATATGTCTGAACCAGACATACAGCTTTGAAGTTCTCAGATGTTGAAAATTTGTTACAAGAAAGGGTAGCGTTTCACCTGTCAGAACCAGCAGTAAATTGTGTATCACTGATAGTGGCGCAGTGTGACATGATAGTTAGGTTATGTTAAATGAGGTCAGGTTAGGTTTAGTAAGAAGGTGCGGGGGCAAAGCCCCCGCTTTCAGAGGGCGCGGGGGCGAAGCCCCCATTCAAGATAAAATAAAATAAAATTATAACTCGCTTACAGCTGCTCTTCACCAACAACATCTGGTGTCACGTCACACTTCACAGCAATCACCGATGCGCCGTTTTACTGCTGGTTCCGACAGGTGAAATCTTGCCCAAGAAAGTACAAGAAATGTAACTTGCGGTACAATGGTCAAATTGTGTCCAACATGTCATTAATGATACAAGTGTTTCTGCGCAGATTGGCAAATGTATTTATTTCTATAAACAATTACAGGATGGAATTTGTGAGGACACCGTGCACATGACTCATCCAGTGATTTGGATATTTCAGAAATGGACGTTGACGAAAATAATGAAGATATGGTATGCACAACGTTTTCTGAATAATTACATTTTTATTCATTCAGATTAATTAATAAAAAACATAATTTATATGTGTATGAAAAGGTTTATTATTTTATGTTATCGTTATTTTGTAGAAATAAACTCTTAAAAGAAATTTATGGTGAAATAAAATGTTTTGATGACACTACATACAGGGAAAAGTTGATGAAATTCACTTTTTTACTAGTAATGGTTTTTGTAAAATCCTGAATATTATGAAGTACACCAGAAAATAACTATCTTATATCAAATTGTGTATGCGCAGATTTAATTCATCTTTTCTACTAGTGAGTGGCAACATAACTAGACCTTGAAGACGTCATTTACGAATTATCCCTAAGCACAAATCTTACAGTGCCATTACATATGGAGTTAGGTAGAAAAATGCAGCAATTGTGATGAGGCGTATTTATTGGTTCCGAAATCCTATTACCTTGGAGTGCAAACAACTGCAGTAACATTCCTTTATAAGGGACACAATTTTGGATCCATCGCGGTGCCGTACGTTGCAGAGATTCCACCGTACACAAACCTAAGCACAAACCGATGGGTCATTCACTGTGTGAAAAAGTGTACACATGATTTCCCGACCACATGATTTCACGTGATTTCCTTTGGATTTCATGTGATTTCACGTGATTTCCCTAGGATTTCACTGATTTCCCTAGGATTTCATTGGATTTCCCTAAGATTTCACAGGATTTCCCAGAGATTACCCCGGGATTTCATGAGATTTCACAGGATTTCACTAGGATTTAATGTGATTTCCTGATGATTTCATGATTTCATTTTGTAATGATTTTCTATGCCCAGTTACAGGAAATAAACCTATATAACATGATTTTTTTGTATTGTAAAAAATTGCAGTTTGTTAAAAATTTGATCGACATAATGTTATTAGCTAAGAGGTGGGGCGAATCGAATGGGTTAGTGGCCTTTGACCTTCAGCAAACTGTTCAAGCTTTTAGAAATCATAAATTGAAAACCGTAAAAGATATATCTTGAATGCACATTTAATCTTCTAATTTTTATTACAATTTAAGTTTTATCATTTTTAATGTGTTTATTAAAATTTAAAAAGTAAAATATTTTGCTATTGCTAAAATGTGCGATTCAAATTCAAGCATTGCTTTCGAATCCATTATGGACGTATTCAAAAATTGAAAACGTGTGATTTTTTGAAATTTGTATGTGTACCCAACAATTTCCTTACCATTTTATTACGGTTTTCAATTTATAGGATTTCAAATACCTTGAATGGTTTGCTGGAGGTCAAAGGTCATGTGCCCATTCGATTCGTGCCACCTCATAGCTAATAACACCATGTCGATCAGATTTTTAACTAACTTCGCTATTCTACAATAAAAAGAAATCATGTTATGTGGAACACTGTGAATAGAAGCACTTTTAAACGTAAATGCATGAGCATTATCAAACTTATTTACAGATTCTGATACAGTCAACTTTTATGCAGTTTCTTGCAGCAGAAGTACTTTTACAAGATACTTCGTTTACAGTCAACCACTATCTTTGGTCCCTTCAAGTTGACTATAAACGATTTTGAATGCATTTCCTGGCTTCTAATTAGGGTATTCGAGTTTATTTGCGAATCGCAGATGTATATGCATACATTAATAAAATGTATAAATGTTTTTACCATTCCCTCGCAGCCAATTGGCTGCTCGCTTAAATGTTCAGTATCAGGATTTGTTTGTGGCCAACTGTGACGTCACAACACCGTTTATGTGGAATTTAATAATGTATTCAAACGTAATCCGGATTACCTTTCTTGGGGCCCCAAGAAAGCGTATACTATCATTTTGTAAGAGTTTCTGTTTGTGATGTCCTTTTTTTGTTTTATACAATTCTAAAGGTAAACACTTGTAAAATGAAATTAACGCTTTTAAAGTTATTAGTTTGTGTAAAGTTTTCTAAGATTTTACTGGAATTTCACGTTATTTCCCTGGAATTTCACGTGATTTCCCAAAGATTTCATAGTGATTTTTCACGAAGTGTACACATGATTTCCCAAGTGAATCACCCCTCGGCACAAACTATTCATAATTTTTGTCCAAATATGTCCAAAATTCCTGTTGTCAGCGATAAACCACGCTTTGAACGCACAAATCATGTATTAAAGCTATATTGTGAGATAATTCTAATGAATAGCAGCTGGCAAATGAATAAATGATTCAAAATGCCACGAAAACCGCGTTCGCGCAACTTTATTGCGAATGTTCACATTGCACGCAACACTGCGTGACGTCACTCGTACGTATAACCCGCGTCGCTTGCAAGAAAATTGCAACCCCTTTGTTTCCGCGCAATATTGTTGCGCACGACCGCATTTCGACCGCGTGACGCAGCAACAGAAGTTCGTTATTTCCTGTTAAAATCCGAATAAATACTCACAAATCTGGACCGGAACATAGGTAGGAGCAAGTAGAGACATATCAGGAAGGCAGTAGTTACTCACACAGCTTTCCAATCGTTGAATTTCGACGATATATCCGCATTTCGCCGACACCCTGGACAAGCCGACACGTGGCCATCGGAAATCCGCAGCAATTGAACGAGAAATGACGTCAGCGCCGGTTGTTTGTGCAGAACAGGTTCCTCCCTCAAATGGCGTGTCAACCAATCAATATTTGCCGCTATATGGAACATCCAATCGCATTGCGGATCTTTCCAAATCCTACTGCAATAAGGCGTACTATTCGCCTGCGCGGCTACAGTCTATGCGCGGCCAAAGTGGGCGACGCCTGGTGGCAAGTGCTTGAACTAAGCAAGCGCCTGGTGGCAAGTGCTTGAGCTATTGCAAATGGCGGAGCCAAGGGGTACAAAACGCATTGCAACTGCAGGTTAGTGATGTTTATAATAAGTTTCCCAAT